>JAODUD010000045.1:1519782-1535682 GCA_026784285.1 Stomatorhinus walkeri
GTGTAGTCAGAGTATGGAATAGTCTTCCTGATAACGTAGTGCAAGCAGAATCCTTGGGTTCCTTTAAATCAGAGCTAAATAAGATTTTAACAACTCTGAGCTATTAAGTTCTCCCCAAGCAAGCTTGACGGGCCGAATGGCTTCCTCTCGTTTGTATAGTTCTTATGTTCATTCTTTACGTACTAATTATGTACGTACATTGTGTATTAATAACCAGTCATTTGTAATATAATTACTTGTAATTTGTTATGCATTTGGTTTCAATAGACAGACGGAACAGGTTACAGTAAAGCATCTTACCCTGGAGCGGCAGGATTTGGCGTCAGACTTGGCAGGATGTTGTGGGTGTGGTTCGGGCAACAAGACCTGACGTTATTACAGGCGAGTTAAAAGTCTGCAAAAGAGATAAGCAGCATTTCGCGGTACAACGGCATCGTCCGGGTGAGGACTGCTGTGAACAGGTAGGAGGAGCTCAATGAGCGTTATTCAGATTAATTTTAATATTAAATCACGTTGCTATATCTGGGGGCAAACTGCAGTGCAAGCAGAGTTTAAGCCCTCAAGGTTAGCATCACATATCAGCAACGTCATGTGACATAACCGCCATAACCAATGTGAGGAGGTCACGTCTCACATCTGGACCCCACAGAGACCCAGGTTCAGACCCCTGAGGAGTAACACTTTTGAACCATTATTCTATCCTGCATGCTGGTAGTACACAGGTGTGGGAGGGTTCTTCTGCATGACAGAAATTTGCACAGGTCTGGACTTGCGCAAATTATTCCAATTATTCCACAGATCATTTTCTAAGTGTGCACCTTACTGGTCAGAAAAGAAACCGATGTTGTGCTTTACCATCACAAGAAAGATAATAATCGACCATCCACACTGGGCATCCAGTTTTAAATCGGTCAGAACCTGGACACGGTGGCGACCCTCACGAGATCTACGGCACCCTCTTCAGGCGGCAGCATATCGTAGGAACAGAGGTGTTGCACAATACGGAAAGCTCGTTTCCATGCAATGATTCCGATACAAATGTGCGGGAGCTCAAGGTCACTGCGCTTCCTACCCGTACATAATCCCATTTAACACCCTCAATCCAACGCGGGAATATCGTGGGAGATTAATGCCTTGTCCACACGTACACGGGTATATTTTAAAACATACCTTTTTCTATACGTCTTGGGCTTTTGCCCATACGTAAACGGCATCTCGGATCACTGAAAACGGAGCTTTTGCAAAACCCTATCCAGGGTGAAGATTTTCAGCGTCGACATCATACGACAGGGAAAACGGAGCTTTTGGCTCGAAACGTCAGTTTGTGCGCCATTGTCCACTTTGTTTAACGTCCGAGCGTGCGCTGTTTGCTGTATACATTAGGCGAGTTTGCCGATATTTTAAAGCTCCCCCGTTGTTTATTGTGTTTTAAAATGACCTAAAAGACTTTTCAAATGTCCTTAGCAAAATGAAACACCCAAAGGCAGTAAAGTTGTTTAATCTGTTTGTATTATATGTTGCTGTGATTTTTTAATTTTATTTTATTCTCGTTTAATATTTGTATACTTGATTCTCTTTCTTGGAATATCTTGTTATACACTTAGCATGGATCTAATATGGTTAGTTTGTGTTGAGCCTTCCATACTAGATTTTTTTCTGTAATCGAAATAATGCCAATTTGTTGTATTCAGTGTTCTTTTTGTACTCAATAATAATAATAATTTTTCAGCAATAAGTTCAATAACAAGTTTCAGCAATGGCGGACTTACCCGAAATAGTGCTAACCTTGCTGACAGGACTTCTTACATGTGTACAGGTAAATGTTGAGTCACTCTCGCATTATATTGATCAACACAGGCGTTGGAACGTGCGCCATGGTTTTAAACTTAACAGGACTGGCAATTAGGCTTCTGATTGGCTAACATGACAGTACGGTTAGAGTTATAATGCCGCCTGTTGTTTGACAGGCTTATGACAGCGCATTTTAGCTCTTTCATGTGGATGGAAATTTTTTAGAAGACAATGTTCGTGTGGACAGGGATTTTTTTTAAACGGAAGAGGAAAAACACCGTTATAAAATATACCCGTGTACGTGTGGACAGCACCGACTCCGCGGGCACCATCTTATAACTCGATTTCTTTTAGTGCAAAAATTCTAATCGCGAACTTGTTTGCATTCATCGCAGCGCATTGTTATGACGTATTATTCTAATACGATATCCTTGCTAACGCTACCATTTTCCCTGTTCATTTCCCGTTTGATTTAAAAATTTTCAAATAAAATCAGTAGGTATTATTTATTTGTGTATTAATGCTAAACGACACATGGAGAATGGTATTAATATGGTGTACAGAATGGCATGCGATAGAGCGTCAGTTACATGATCAGTTTGTTGTTCTTGCGCAGTTCTCTAATGAAAATTTTTCCTTAAGCTGGAAACGAACTAAAACACTCCCCAAAAATGAAGATAAACGACTGGGTTTTTGTTGGGTTCTGAGACTGTTATGCATAGTATCCTTTCACACCTCTTGACCCCGGCCTACAACTTATGTTTCATAAGTAATCAGAGTGATTACTGAGCGATTACTGTACTGTAGAGGGCCTCAGTCAAAAGCCACTGTCAGCAAGCGCTTGCATGGGGGAGGGGGGGGGGCATATCATCAGGATAAGGCGTATGATTGGATAACTGGATGCAGAGGATTAGAGAGAGTGGGGTTTATAAAAAGCAGAGACTCAGAGAAATCTCCACCCGGTGTCCAGTGAGTCTCCGTCCTGCACCTCCATCACTCGTCCTCAGGCGAGACGGGTTGCCTGGAAGACGTGGATAAAGCAGGTAAGAACTAATTCTTTCCTGTTACCTGTAGACAGTTTGGGCCACCGGTACATGCACAAACCTGGTGGCTACCTGTCCAGTTTACGCTGGGCGCTGTGCTGCAGTGTATGCAGAATTGCATTCATAAATACAATCCCAATTCAGAAATTCGATGCTGATGTCTGCATGGATTCCATTATAAGATTATGGTGAACTGAGAGCATTGTCACTGCAGAGAAGCATGAGATGAAGGTACCTACTGTATAATTCCATCCAGTATTACGGCGTGTCTGTGTAGAGTGGCCTAAGGCTGTGTTGCCATGACGATGACCCTCAGCCAAAGTGGGGTGGGGGACAAGTCAAGGCAAGGAGGAGAGACAGAGCTCAGGGCTGAAGGAATGTGGGTCAGGGTGGCTCTCAGTGTAGAGGAGAAAGACCACAGACGTCACAAAAGGCAGTGAGTACAGAAACTGTTTTCCACGCCTCAGGATGAGCTCTGTGAGCCTTACTGTCCAGGGAGAGCTGGGTGCCCCGATTCCACCCAAAGAAACCAACAAAAGCCAATCCAAAATAACACAGGAATGACATAATGACTTATACCCTCTCAGGTAGATTAACCAGCTTAAAGAGAGCTTATGATTCTGGTTGGGGCGGGGAGGGGGGTAAACTGGCTGTAAGCCTAGAGGATGACGACAGAAGAAAGTCGCAACTCATATGTGCAAAAAAAAGAGGAAGGAAACACATGGTTGGAAAAACTGGTAAGAGGATGAGGACATAACAAGCAGATTGAGGAGGGATTACCAGGCCGGCACTGCACTGTGAGGTCACTGGAATTAACCAGCATTACCAGCAGGTTGTGATCCTGTAACAGCATTTCCAATTCGGGCCTTGAACACCAGCTGGCAAAAGGCATAGGATTTACGCCGAATGCCATCTCTCGCACTGGGCCTGGCAGACAGCAGGCTGTATGGAAGGATCTCTCACTCCCCCTCGCCTCTGAACCGATTCCTGTCTCTCTTTAGCCCCCTGGGATGCGGCATGGGGGTGCGCTGAATCGCAGGTTGTGCTACGTCGACATTTTGCAACACGACTGAAACGAGGCTGATAAACTCTCATCCGCAGTATGGGGGGGGGGGGGTATGGGGAGGCCAAGAGACAGAGGGAGGGGTGGAGAGATGGAACGCGAGAACAGAAAAGGAAGAGAAGTGAGGCAGACGCAGAAGCTGAGACCTAAAATAAGAAAAGAGTTGAAAGACCCCAGAATATGAGGGGGGAGATTTAACAAGTAAAAGACAAACAGAAAATAAAGATAGAATGAGAAACTAGTGCGACCTTCATGGTGAGATGATGTCTCTGCGCAGATCTCGCCCTCCCACACACATTAAGCCACGAAGATGAACTGCCAGCCCCCCGCAGGAAGCGCTCTTGCCACTCCGGCCGGCCCTGGGGGGCCCTCCACACCCAAGAAGGGCCCCCCCAAGTTTAAGCAGAGGCAGACGCGCACATTCAAGAGCAAAGCCCCCAAGCCGGGACAGAAAGGGTGAGTCACCCCAGCAGGTTACAGTGACACCGGCTGTGCAGCCCTGCTGTACAGATATTACAGTGACACCGGCTGCACAGCCCTGCTGCACAGATATTACAGTGACACCGGCTGCACAGCCCTGCTGCACAGATATGACAAAGACACCGGCTGTGCAGCCCTGCTGTAAAGATATGAATCAGGAGGAAGCCACACAAAGCTGTCAGCACATCACAGCAGTTCCTGCCTTCCCTCAGGTTTGGGGACGACATCCCGGGCATGGAGGGGCTCGGGACAGGTAACTATATATATATATATATATATATATATATATATATGTATGTATGTATGTATCCACCCATCCATCTGTATATCCATCCATCCATCTGTCCAAACATTCGTCCATCATGCATCCATCTGTCTGCCTATCCATCTTCCACCCATTTATCCATCTGTCGACCTCTCTGTCCATCCATCCATCCATCCATCCATGCACCCATCTGTATCCATCAATCCATCCATCCATACACCCGTCAGTCTATCCATCTGTCCATCCATCCACCTTTGTTTTGTGTAACGCTGCTCCCCCACACTGTCACACACCCCTGGAGGCACTTTGCGGTGTCCTGCCCATACAGGCACTTAGTCTGGCCAGCAGGGGGCATCAGTGGCCGCACTCTGACTTTCTCACTGCTCCCCCCCCCAGACATCACCGTCGTCTGCCCCTGGGAGGCCTTCGGCGACATGGAGCTCAGCGACCTTGCCAAATATGGCATCATCTGAGCGCCGCGGCCCATCCCTCACCATCTGCTCCACTACGCCCCCGAGAGCCACGCCCGGCTCCCGACCTCCACCTCTCCTCCCTCCAGCCGTCATGCTCCCGTGTGTGTGTGTGTGTGTGTGTGTACGGGCGTTTCTTGCAGCGTGACCCTTCCGTCTCCCGGCAACAACAGCACAGTAACTGTACAGCCTGCCTTCATATATAGTGCCCCAAACTGTGTGCTTTGCTTATAGCAGTCGAGTGTCAGTAAAGCTTGTACTCACCCCTGCATCGGTACTGACTGCCGCATGGTCTTTGCCGTCATCACAGCTTGGTTTTTCTGCTACTGTGATGTTAAGCGATATTTTTAAACACTGGAATGTACTTGTAAAATGGAGTGCAACACCTACTGAGTAGTAATGAGGTGAATGGTACAATTATAAATAAAATTACCATGTAAAAACACAGCATAATGGCCCTCGCCCCCCCCCTCCTTCCCCCCTCCCGATCAGCTCTGTAATATAAACCTTTTCCTCATATACATTTTATAGTGACATCTGCCTAGCATAGACTGCCATTAGCACATGTTCAATAAAGCTCAATTTTAAGTTCTTCATCTTTCGGGTCTTTGGAAAAGTGTCCAAATCTTGCATTTGAACAAAAATCTTTGCTTTCCAGACATATCACCAGTAGATGTTCTGTAGCTTTAGGGCCTAATATATATATATATATATATATACACACATACATACACATATACACACACATTTCCAAAACACAGTTTTTAATTATTCAATATCTGAAATTTCAATTTATTTAAAAAAAAAAAAAACGAAAAGTTGATCTGGTAATATGGGGCGGCACAGTGGTTAGCACAGTGGTGCAGTGGTGAGCACTGTTGCGCCACACCTCTGGGACCAGATAATTTGCATGCATTGTCCCCCCTCCCTGTCTAACAGAGTTAAACAAATGACCCAGTTATCAGCTCCTCCACACACACGCGGACACACACACACAGCCTGCACAGGCATGACTGGGCGTCAGGCCTGGCTGACATGCGCCGGACGCAGGCCATTCTCACCAGATGTGCTTCCGCATGTCTGCGCTCTCGGCAGCCTCTGATTGGTCGCCTCCAGAGACAGCGGCCGAAACGCTGACGAGCAGAAACACGGCTCCCAAATACTCGGATTCCGCTGCTCAGGGAGATGGGCGGAGCAGGCCGGATCACCTCTTGCCCCCACGGGCCGAAGAGAGCGGACCCTGATAGGGCGACAGCGGGGAGCCCCACGAAAGAGTAGAGCAGTGTGCTACTGGCGGGGGCGCCTGTCCCAACACGCTAGGGCTGCTCGGGACGGATTGGTGTCCGTACAGGTTTCACGGCCCCTGGCTGAAACACGCCTCCTTTAAAGGCAGAGATTGGAGGGGGCCTATTACCCCCCCTCTCACCTGTCAATGTAAATCAGGGATTTAAACAAACAATCCCGTCTCTGGTGTCGAAGGCTCATCCTCCCACCCCCCTCCTCCCGTTCTTCCTGCTCTCTCTCCGTGCCCTCGCTACACGACTCGCCGCAAAGACATGGGGATACATGCCGATCAGAACTGACCTGAAGTCCGACAGCCTCTACCGACAGGCAGCAAATGGCTGCAACAAACAGGTTAAGAGAGGAACAGTAACTGTGGATCGAAGGTAAGCTAGTTTCCTCCTTTAAATAGTCCTGTTAATACTTAGAAGTATCTAAAAAAGTGTTACACAAGTGAGTAACACTGGGAAGTCGTTAATGGAGAGGCAGACGACACCCACTGAAGAGAAATTGGTATTTCTTGGATAAATAATTTGCCTCAGGTCCGCTAAATGTCTATAATTGGGAAAATTGCTTTTGGGTAAGTAATTTCACATGAACAGAATCAGAATTTACTCTGATTAAACATCAAGGGTTACTGGCACAATGAGGAGCGAATGTTTCAGCATCACGGTGTAAAATCTTTTGCCTGGCTGATTTGAAGTGTGACTAACTGCTTTTTAAACTCACACAGACTAAATGTTCAGTAGCACGTTGGTGGCAAAGCACAATGAGAATCCATATGAAAAGATAACATTATAAATGTCAGCGTTTTAATCTCTGATGCACAGACAGCAGCGCTATTGTGAACTGAAGGAAATGGAAACCGCTTATCGAGCGTGC
This sequence comes from Stomatorhinus walkeri, assembly GCA_026784285.1. Classification (NCBI taxonomy): domain Eukaryota; kingdom Metazoa; phylum Chordata; class Actinopteri; order Osteoglossiformes; family Mormyridae; genus Stomatorhinus; species Stomatorhinus walkeri. The sequence goes on from JAODUD010000045.1 coordinate 1,527,058, forward strand.
GCATCTCTCTCAAATTCAGCAGTGCTCTCTAAATCACCACAGCCACTAACCGCCCACACATTCACGCCACCATTGCAGAGAGATAACTTTAGTCAGATTTCTGTCAGAAGCTGGTTGGGTTGAGTTCAGTCCCATGCTTGGTTTGCATGTAAATACAAGCTGGGTCATTAACGTAACATCAATTTTCTCTAATTCTTCAAATTATTTTGACTCAAATTATGCTACTTCATTGTCTAAACTGCCAATTTTACCTCTAGGATAGTCAATTAGTTTTATTAACTTACCATTCATTTAGGCAATAAACAAGAGTTATAGTTAAAAATAGTTTCAAATCCAGGGCAATGGTTATGGGGATGAGAAAAAAGTTGAGCAAAAAATATGCATCATTAATTGTTTATGGTTTATTGTGGGTTACATGTAATGAAGATGAAAGATTTAAAAAATATTTACCTAGTTTTGCGTTCTATTTCAACTTAAAACTTTTACATCAATCAGATTTCTGGCTACCTATATGGGGAAAAGGGGTTTAAAAAATTCTGTAAATCAGTGCAATAATAACAATTTTAATATACCTACATATACCAAACACTTTGCTAAGGCTCCCTCAGTTTCTCTACACAGAAAACACTGTAGTCCATTGTAACTTTTTTTTAAATCTTGTTCGTGGAAATGACTCAGATGGAGGTGAAGCAACATGTTGGGGCAGAACTGCAGGAACAAAACTCCCAGCATCTAAACACCAGTTACATGCCTGCAAAGGAATCCATCCCTCTGCTTTAAGCTCCAGTCCTGTTCGGTCTGAATTGCTGGAACTTTCTATCATGTGCCACACACAACATAACCAACCCCCTGACAATCTGAGCTACAGGATTCCCTTTCAACCATCTGTACAACTATACACAGTTCATGCTGATAGATCAATTCTCTAATTTAGGGGCTCTGTCTAACTATCATGCTTGCTTCTCCCCAGAGTGTCTCAACCTGGCCCCCAAAGACCCCCCCAAACGGTACACATTTTTGCTCCCGTCCAGGTACCGGTTGGTTTAGAAAAAACATGGACCATCTGCGGGAGGGGGGACCTTGGTCATACCATTACTAAAACTTCAATATCACACTGTCACTCACAATATCAATCCAGGACACCCTGCAGTAACGTTCCCTTTCGTTCCTTTTAAACTTTCAGATAGAGCGGCATTTTCCATGGAAAAGAAAGGAGCACAAGCCCACGAGCCAACGACTTGTCATCAGGCGCCGTGAATGACAGTCTAATAGAAACTCTTTGATAAGACAGATCACTCCTCCGCCACCCCCGGAGCCCCCAATAGCAGAGACCAAACACCACTAACGTCCAATAACAGCTTGACCGCTCTAGACACAGACAGCAGGACCTGCCTCCCACTGCAATGAACTCCAATCAGTCCAATACCACCTCTGCCCCCAAACCGAACGGATACACGCCTACTCACCAAATGGCACCTGGGTGTGGCTCCAGCCTCGACCCGAGCTTCTCCTTCCTCTGTGACACGGAGGCTGCCTGGGGAATCGTGGTGGAGACTCTGGCAACCCTGGGCCTGCTTGTCACCTTGAGTCTGCTTTTCGCCACCATAGCCTGGACCACTTGGACGTGCCTGCGACATCGCCCCCTAATGGCCACGGCGGGGACTGCAACATCCTTGCTGCTGTTCTTGCTGGGGATGGCGGGAATGTTCAGCCTCACCTTCGCCTTTGTGGTCCGGCTCGGCCCGGCCACGTGCCCGACCCGGGTCTTCCTCTTCGGCGTGCTCTCGGCGCTCTGCTTCTCAGCGCTGGTGTCGCGCGGTCTGGCCTTGCGAGGCCTGGTGCGGGGCTGGGCCGAGGCGGGCCTCACGCTGGCCCTCAGCTCCGTGCAGGCCGTCGTGGCTGCGGAGTGGCTGCTCACCGTGCTTGTCCGTGACCAGCAGCCGTGCCGCTACTCCCAGGCCGAGTTCGTCATGCTCCTCATCTATGTGCTTTGCCTTGTCTCCGTGGCTCTGTGCTGCTCCGTATCCTGCCTCTGTCTCTACGGGTGCCCCAGGAAGGAAGCCCCTAACCGGGCCGGGGCCCAGGCGCTGCTGCTCTGCCTCACAGTCACGCTCTCCGTGGCTGTCTGGGTGGTGTGGATCACACTGCTGACGTGGGGAAACTGGGAGATGGGCCGCAGGCCGCTTTGGGACGACCCGGTCCTGAGCGTGGCGCTGGTGTCCAACGCCTGGGTGCTGCTGCTCGGACACGGTCTGGCCCAGGCGGCCTTTCTGCGGCAGACGCTACGAAGCGGGGAGGAGACCCCGCTGGACTTCACGGGCTGGACGAGCCCCAGTGGCGAGATGGCCGGGTTGCAAGGTGTCAAAAAGGCAGGGCGGGAGAACCGGAGCTTCGAAAGCGACAACCAGGACTGGAGAGGTGAGAATCCCTCAGGCACTGTAGAGGACCTGCTGTGTTTCCTTAACTGTGCATATCCAAAGTGAAAAGTAGGAGGCAATCTACACACTCAACACTGCCAACCAAATGAGACATCAGCGGCGGCAGATAACAGGGGCTGCGGACAGTCTGGCTGTGTGACGGTGACGCAACACCCTCGCAGGTGGATGCTGATGTATTTATTTTGCAGGTAAACGGAACAACGGGGCAATACGCTCGCCGTACGAATCGGGATTCTCCATGTCGGTGAGTTCAGCGTAATTACACCCATAAACACAAAATAGACAAGCTCCATACAAGATCTTACCATAACGGCGCCGCTTACTAACACACAGTATTTTTTCTCAAGTATAAGGTTAAGGTTTTTGTATTCACCCTTTGTTGAAATTGCTCGCGAGTGGGCGATCTTATTTTCTATCCCTGCATACACACTATCACACTATTAGGACTGTAATGACGTAACTACTGACACATGTACGAACGCTCCTTCTACAACGCGAACCACATCGCTTTAATGTCACGGGTGCTGTGTTATAGGACATAGACCCTGGGAAAGACTACAGCATCCCGCGACCTCAGACCACCAACACCGACGTGCCCTACGAGGATTACTACGGTCGCAGGCTGTCCAACTAGAGACCAACATCGTTTGAACCTTCACAGATCCTTTAGCCCTAACCACGTTTGTTTACATCCCAGCCTGGTTCGCAGGTTGTTCTCTGTGCAACCTTCAGTCTCTAAATCAATAACTTCCTGTAAATGATTAATTTAAATGCTAAAACACTTAACTATCCGCGCAATTATTTCATTAATGGTACCTTAACAGCGCACATTTTGACATAGTGACAAGGTAAAATTCTAACCATTACCTGAAACGCATTAGCATCAAGTTGATTATTATTTGCCATTTATATAAACTACTTAAAACGGAAAAAAGCTGAAACACCAAAAGTACTTCACAAGCATCTACAGTTACGGGGTTGTGACAGCGGAGTAAAGCCAGTTTCGAAGTCTATTTTAACCTGTTTTTATTTTTATTTTCTAAAATATAGGTGCAGATGTATTAAAATACACAGCTTTAACGAAATGTCATCCTGTGTTAAACCATTTTGTTGACTTTCTTTCACAATACTAGCAGCCTGTAAGATACGCTTCTCATTAAACGTTTGTTTCGTTCTTAATTTCGATTTCTCGTGCTTCATAATACTGACAAGGAATAATCAGGAAGTCATAAAAAGCAGAAGATTCACTGCAGTTTCTTCCTTCGTTTTTAGAAACATTTTTACTAGGGTAGCATTTTTTGTTTTCAGCGGAACTGCAGCCGCTAAGCTCAAGCCGGTGCTGCAACAGGGAACAAAGAGCTATACCCGAGCCCACCACACGGGGGCATCTTCAGCTCGTGTGCCACTGGACGAGCCAACTTACCGGTCCTTAGGGGTCACCACAAGTCCCAAAAAGGTCACTTCTCTGTTGGATCCATATTCTCCATAGGCATTCGTCCTTCCACAGCTTGAAACAGTTCTTTGTAAGGCGAAGCCAAACGTACATTTGGGAAGGCTATGCTACTGTCAAAAGTGTGGCTTAAGCGAGAAGGGTTCTTTGACTTTTTTGAGGGTTTTCGGTTTATGACACAGTCTGGCATTATGAGTATAAAATAATAATAATGTGGTTTGGAGGAGGTACACAGCATCGGTCACAGCACCGAGTCCCTTGAGCAGTTGAGGTTAAGGGGCTTTGCTCAAGGATCTCGCGGGGGTGCAATAACTCTACTGGCCACAATGTTTCAAACCCATAGGATAATACACTAATGGTATGATGCGAGCATGAACGCGGTTTTTTTTTTTTTTAACTCGAATCGGAGACCACGCTAGGAAAATACCTTTTCTATCATCTGAGAAAAGGCACCCCCCGCATCACATTAAAGCGTTAAATGCTACCTCCCTGAAGCGGAACTGTAATTCCGAATAAATTTAAACAATGTCATTTAAGGTATGGGGTGACGTAGTAAAAAGGGAACAGAGGCAAAAGTAAAAACCAAACAAACTGTTTATATATATATACACATTCAATAAACACAGAAAACAAAGCATACATGGAGCATGGGAATAAGAATAATTATTATAATAATAAACAAAAATACACTGTCAGTTTCATTGCAAATCCATGGGACAGGCTGGGGCAATGACAAACTGTTCAACAAAAGTACGTGAGTGTGACCGGGGTCATCGCAGACCCCTCAACGCCCGACCAAATAGGACGGACCCCCGCAGGTCTGACGTTCAGCAAGCCACCGTCTGGGTTGCTCGGTATGGGGGTGGTAGTACTGACCCTTGAGCGCTTCCGCACGATATTTTTAATCGGTGCGATCCGAACTGTCCATCAGCGCGGGGGGGGGTGGGGGCTGTGCACTAATCCGTTGTCACACACGGCCAGGTGCTTGGATTCGGCTTCAGCGCTGGATATTGGGTGTCCAGATGATATTTAACACTGACACACTATTCAAAGGCTTAACAGGCACGCCCCTCCCCCGCATCACATTAAAAATGAAACTGCAGCTCTCGAAATTACTTTAACACAAGTTAATATTTAAACCGCCTTCGTAATTTCGTATTAACGAAAAAGGAAAAGCGTTGCGGTAAAATTACACAAAATCGTCATGACCACATGTAAAAACGACAGCTGATAACCGCCGACTGATCTTCATTTATGACACATATCCATCCGGTAGGGGGATGGAGTTGCTGGAGGAGCCGGAGGAAGACGCTCCATCACGCAGCCGCCCCGCAAGCGGCTCACAGTCTCAGGCCCCTATGAATACCTATAAAAAACACCGCGCTAGTGTCCATCCTTGTTCAGTCATGTGTCTTAACACGCACCTGTTAAAACCTCCCACTCCCCCAGTTAAAAAAAGGGCGAAATTAAATTCAACTCGAGAAAATAGTGTCTCCAAGCGTCTCCTTGAAATATGGCTCAGTCCCAACATCGTTTCACAAAACACCATCTCCCCTGAAGAGGCCGCTAAATCTATTTAAAACCCCCCACATACCTACGTAAATATATTAAACTGTGAAAGGACTTACAACAGTCGCTCCCGTTCCAATGCCAACATTTATTACTTACGTATTACCGCCCATCAATTCCCTGCTGTCTTTCCGTCACAATCTCATGCCATATATAAACATTTCCTAGTCAAACATACATACATGCACCAACTTCAAGTCGGAACACACTTTCTTCCGTTTTCAAAAATCAAGCAACTTGCATTCTAGTGTTTAAAACCGTTTAATCATCGCGTCGTAACACGCATTGCGCTGCAGGTATAAATAAATGACCGCTAGAAGTTGTCACGGTCGCTAAGAACCCAACCGTTCGGTATCGGAAAAGCATGGGTTTTTAAAAACTAGTAGTAACCCATTTTCATTACCCATTACCCATTTCAGTACATAATACGTAAAACGGGCGGATCTCATTTTTTCTTAAAAAAAAACATTTTAAGCTATACGTAAATAGAACAGCTAAAAGAACAGCAATCAGGAGAAATACGACCAAAATGTGCTTCCAGAGGGAATCTTTGGAATCAAAGGAATTAAAAGATACCATACTCTGAATATATGAGGTTATACAGAACAGCACTATGACAAAAGCTATTTATACATGTCTGTCCATGGGTGCCTTTCCCACAGCACTGTAAGCAGAATGCAGTGACCTCCATACATATCGCACTGCATCATCCAGAAAGCAGAAGGTGATATCTTAAACTTTATGTGTATGGGATTGCTCCCCTGCCAAGAGAAGGGACACCGGCTTAGTGTCACTCAATAACATACTCAAACACCAGCCCACCCCCCACCCCCCCAAAAACCCTGAGTTTGATTATTATCCATAATGACTTCAAACCAGTTCTGACTACCTGTGATTATCTTCTCATCGGCAGCCAACGCGCTCATTCAGTAACCCAAAGCCAGCCGGAGCTGGGGGGGCATACTACTGACGACAGCACAATCCCACCCTCCCCCATTTTTCAACCCCTTCTCTCCTTTCCTAAGGAGCCAAGAAATAAAATCAAGCAGTGTGTGTAAAAATGTAGGTCAGATGCTTCTGTGGATGCAATTAAATGGTAGTTAACAGTAATACTCAACCAGCAATGATAAACAATCATGATCAGAGACCATTAACTGTATAGTACAATAATAATAATAATGATAATAATTCTAGGCTGCCAAGCAATCCCATTTATACATTTGTACATTATTATTAGTACTGTAGTTCTGTTTTTTGTGACATATTCCAGAGACAAAAAACACATAACTGAGGTAATGAGGATTTAAAACAAAAAAAAATGAACACGAGGGGCAGGATTTGCCTTTGACACCCGGCTGGTAGTGAAACGCAGGCGGAGCCGATCTCTCCTCCGGTCCCTGCAGTCAGCGCAGCCCGCAGAGTCTTAGAGGTACTCCTTTAAGAAACGGCAGTGGACGGACAGACAGGGACACACACACACACACTAGTGTTGCATCAGTGGTGATGTCATTTTATGTCTGAGGGGCTGGATATATATCTCTCTCTCTCTCTCTCTCTCTCTCTCTCTCTCTCTCTCTCCCCCCCCCCCCCATCGTCCTCCTTCCACGTTGCAGTTTGTTTCCACTCGCGACCTCAACACCATGGATCTTAACACTTTGTAGTGAGCTTGGAGCTTCCACCATCCCTCTGTGGTCCACAGTTAAAAAGAAAAAACAAAAAACAAGCTTCTCCACACCTTTATGTCTCTGTGGGACGGGGGCCTGTTTTTTCTCTGTACTGTCGGTGGGTGTGATTCTTCGGCCGGGTCAGGAGGTGAGAGTGAAACCGCAGCTGTCCGCTCCGGGGGCCGATGTTAGGCCGTCGCCTGCCTCTCATTCAGCACCACGCTGTTCCATGCGGACGGGCTGCTCCTCCTCCTCCTCCTCCTCCTCCTCCGCTCAGCCGTGGCGACGGCTTCTCCGTTTAAATCGCTGTTGCCTTTTAATGCATTTGGGGCCGAACTCTCATTGGCTGCCGTGAAGCCAAGGTAACAGGGTGTCAGGTGACTGATGGGCGGTCATCGTTACCATGTCAGTGGAACGCAGGTTTCCAGATGAAGCATGTGAAGTCAGGGTCGGGGGAGTGGGCGAGGGAGGGGGCGAGAGGGGTCCGTGGAAATGGACGCCATTTAGTATGGCGCAAATCTGCTGTATCCACCCCGGTACAGACTGGCCTGTATGAGGAGATATTGAGGTTAAGATCTCAGCACGCAGCCACCAAACTAACAAAACCTGCAGTGCTACAAACGGCCATAACAGATACATGATAAATGGTGCTTCTCTAAAGTCCCACCACTACCCCAAAGCAGATTCTGCTGACATCTGGTAAACATTTTACATTTTATACATTTAGCAGACGTTCTTGTCCAAAGTGATGAACAGGCGAGGCAAAAAGCACTATACGGTGCCAGACAAAAGTTTGGACACACCGTCCCTCAGAGGTTTATATGAACTATTCTCTACATTTTAAAATAATTACAGGCACATAAAAACTAGTCCCAGCTCTGTGGGTTGGAACTCAGAAGGATGCTGGTTCAAATCCCTGGGTTGGCAGAGTGATCCCACCATTGGGCCCTCGAGCAAGGTCCTCCTTCAGCCGTCCTGAAGGAGGTCCCACATATATGTTCAGCACCCATTGGCCGCTATTCCTTCACTCTCTGGTCAAACTCCTCCTAAATCATCTCTACTGTGTTTAGGTCAGGTGGCCAGGTCATGTGATGCGATACCATCACTCTCGAATATAAGCTTCTATTTTGGCCCGGCCTGTCCAAACTTTTGATTGGTTCTGTACATGCTGTCAAGGAGTCGACTAGGTGTAAGTGCAGCAAGGCTGAGCTTCTAGGGAACGCCCGATTACAAGTAGTAGTGGAGCAGGGACAACAAGAACTTCTAATGAAGCACTTTAAATAATCTTTACTAAATGAGACGCAAAAGAACTCCGTCGATAGCCTCACCATGGCTCCCACGCCGTAAGCGGCGGCGGCGGCTGGAGTCAGGGCATGGTACGGGTCTGCAGCGTACACCCGGCCGTAGCTGCGGGACACAAGCAGACAGGTCAGCGTGGGCATGGCGTGACCGACGCTGGAGAGGGACATCACAGGGGGGGGGGGGGGGCCGCGAGCCGGGGGGG
>JAODUD010000045.1:1591074-1606622 GCA_026784285.1 Stomatorhinus walkeri
GGGGGGGGGGGGGGGGGGGGGGGGGGGGCAGGCAGTGAGAGGAAGCGGAAGATGGGATGAGGTAGGGAGATTCAGAAAATGGAGGAAGGAAAGAGATATGGACAAAGAAAGAGGGGGTGGAGGGTGAGACACAAAAGTGGAAAGGAGAAAAGAGAAGGATAACAGGCAGGATGAAAAAGAAAATATAAAAGAGGAGAAAGACACAAAAAGGAGAAGAAAGAGCATAAGGAGGAGGAGGTGGAGCTCATGTTTTCTGGCTAAGTGTGAGGTGTCAGGCAGCACTGGACCCCAACAGCTTACCTTTCTCAGACTGAGGCGTGATCTCCATAAAGCTACGGCACTTTTCCTCTGGAGGAGAAAACACACAGGCAGTGGATGTGAGCGTGACGTCACCAGGCATTTCCGTCACCCAGGTAACAACCCCTTGTTCTAAAATTACATTGGGAAAATTATTTGCAGAACAACGTGTTATTTCCTGCACACCACTGCACTTCGGCACGAAACAATGGTGGGCAAATGACAGCCGATGCATTTGGGACGTCCTGGTGTGGGTTCCGAGGGTATAAAATGGGAAATAGAGGAAGGTTATTTCCAGGAAAGCTCATTCGCCAAAAAAACACACAGTGCTTTCTAACAAAAATCTGCCTTGGTGATTCGTGGAGGTCGGAGTTGCTTAATAACTTTCTGACAAAAGATGGATTTCTATGAAAGCCAGTGGACCTCCCACCTTCTAACAATGCCCCTTTCTCAAAAGCTCCCAGAACAATGAAAATATGTCCGGTTAGCTGCATTCTTTGCTTAATGTCAATCCTTCTCCCTTTTCAATTACTGTCTTTAATTCCGTCCTGCTGTCGGGTTATAAATCCCCCTGGGTCAAAGCATTATAATCCTCTATAGAATTGGGTTAGGCTCAACAGAAATCATTGTAGACGTCTCTGGCTTCCCTTAGGGGGCGACACTATCACCTCACCCAACTAATCCTCGTGAGTCTCTCCTTTTGCTGACCACTACTGTCCAAAATAATATTCTCCACAGTAATGATGGCTCTTCGGAGTTTTACTTACACAAAACTGTTTTGAGGGCAGAATGAAAAATGATTGGTTCAGAGGTAACCAATCGGATTGTAGAGGAAATGGGTCCAAGCAACTAGAGGAGGCAGGAGTCCCGCCATGTTTAATTGCTTGGATCCTCTCTGAACCAAACATTTTTCATTCTGTCCTCAGAACATTTTTGTGTAAGTAAAACTCCCATGAGCATTGTGCTGGGTCTCTCTTCTGACAGTTTATGAGACAAATGACTGAAGAACTGGTTTCCCAAAACCATTGTCTTCCTACCTGTTTGGCACGTAGTTCTTTTGTGGCCACAATCAAATTAAAATTATCTCGCCTCCAAATTTTAGAAGAGCAAAAGGTTTTCCCCACGAGGCAAACACACCCTCAGTCTTTAAGTTCTGATCATATCTCGTAACTTCGATCAAAATCTTATCTATCCCTGTCAGTCATCTCCGTGCCTTATCTTGACTTGCTATGCACACGTGCCATTATGGTGTGTGACAAGCACCTTTATCTGGCATGTTTTAAATACGCTACGATTGCAATGATGGCCGAGCGCTGAAGGATGCACCCTGGATCCTTCAGAATTTATCCTTCCTGAATCCCAGAAGTCATTCACCACAAAAAGCGTTTAGGTTCTGGCTTGGCTTTGCCTCGTTGAACAGAAGGGACACAGTACTTTTTCCACCCAGGTCTGCTCCTTAAGGAGCGACTGCTCCTGAAACTGCTCCTGCTCCAGATACACAAATACACTCATCTGTGCCTTCTGTGCACCAAGCACGCAGCCTCCACAGAGGCAGCTGTCCTCACACCTCCTCTTCTCTTATTTGTCCCCTCAACTCCCCTGTGGGGCATCTTGACGACGCCTCCAAATGCCCTCCCCCACCGCTCACCCCGTTGATCCAGGTAGATGTTCTCCTGACAGTTGGTCCACAGGCCGGAATGGAAGGAAGGAAACACAAAGCGGTCGTCGCCCATTTCCCAAGAGAACTGGGTGGAGCTTGAGTTGGACGAGATGCCCGGCACGGGGATGCAGCCTCTGGTCTTCAGTGGTGAGCACAGCGGCTTGGGCATCTTCTGCTTGCCCACACACCAGTAGGAGGAGAGCAGAGCCACGGCGGACAGCAGGAGGGACACGGCCGTCTGGCAAAACGTGATGGCGGGGGAGCGCACTGCAGTGAGGAGGGTCATGGCCGTATCAGAGGGGGGGGGGCGAGGGTCACTGAGATTGAGGAAGAATGAGTAGAAGTATCAGGGTTTGAGGGGGTGGAGGGAGAGCAAATGAATTCACCATCAGTGCAAATTAAATGGATCATAGGATTTGCTTTCTTGTATGTCCCGTGTCTATAATTCTGATTATGCTGGTGAATATCACCATGCACAAAAAGAAATGCTATAAACAGAAGAGTTAACAGAGGGTCGAGGGTATTTCCCATTTAGTCACAGCCAATCCTCAGCCTCAGAGTGCACATATGGTAAGATGGGAGGCATCCCGTACGACCTTAATGGACGGCTGAGCTGCGGTATTAACCCCAATGACTACAACCGACAACATCTCATCATTCATGTATTTCAACTATAAGCAATAGCAACATAACTGGTGGTTAATAAATCTCATCAAAACCATTTTTGTCCTTCACAGAACAATTCCTGAAACATCTTTACCCAATAATCCGTCTCCTGCCACTTCCTCTTGGCGTTGCAGTGCTGTGATGTCCAATAGATCGTTCTCTTGGCCAGAGGTACCAGACCGCTCAGGAACTCGATATGGTAGATGAAGTATGTTTCTGTTAAGAAAAACAACAACCACATCCTGCAGCAACCACATGTGAGATGCACTCTGTCTGGGTAGTACTTTGAGAGGAGTCTGTTTTGTAGACTATATATTAACCCTCCTCTTTAAAATCCTCATTAATCCTTCAATATTTAATCCACGCTGAGCAACTCCATTCAATCTGTTGGCTCTGTTTTTATCCTCCAGCCTCCTTTCTGTCCAGGCTAATTTAATTGTCATTATGTGATCGTTTTCTGGTTATTTTGCTCAATTATTCCTTTCAAATGCTATTTTTTGTGCAAATATACAGAGGAATGTAGATTAGGCCACATTTTTTTTAAAGAAATCACTCCAAACAACCTGGTTGGGGTCAAAAAGAGCCTGGAGCGCATCCCAAGCAGCACGGGGCACAAGGATTATCGCAGGGCACACATACACAGAGACATATATACACACAGATACTGTATACACACACACACACACACACACACAGATACACACACACACAGATATACACACACAGACACACACAGACACATACACAGAGACATATATACACACAGATACTGTATACACACACACATACACAGAGACATATATACACACAGATACTGTATACACACACACACACACACACAGATACACACACACACAGATATACACACACAGACACATACACAGATACACACACACACAGATATACACACACAGACACACACAGACACATACATACACACACAGACACACACAGATATACACACACAGATACACACACAGACACATACACAGACACACACAGATATACACACACACACAGATACACACACACAAATACACACACAGACACAGAGCAATTATATTTTATATAAGTCAAAGGAGCTACGGTGATAAAAAGTAACACGGAGGCATTTTTCCTGACATTTAAACACCACTAGAGGGAGACATAAATAACACTAAAAAGCTGTAATTAGAAAACTGGAAGTCGAAAGGCATACAGTGATAAAAAAAACAGAGAGAAATCTGCAAAAATCTTAATCAGAATTTCCAAACTATTTCAAAGATCAGACTATAAAGATATGATTAAAGGTTAGAAGCACAGTGGTAGTCCGTCTTACAGTAATATTAAATGCAACATATTAAAATGCCTTCATGGACTGTTCATATCCTGCTCCCACCAGTTATAGGTTGCAAGATCCCCCCCACTATCCATCATGGTGGTATGGTCCAAGGGAGAACGGCTGAAACATACCTCATGGCCGCTGGGAATGCAGAGCACCACACACATGTAAAACTGTACTGTTCTCAAAGCGTCACCATTTATAAAGCAGGGATGTCAGAGAGAAAAACAGTACAACAGCCACGACTCACCATTTTGAACAGAACACGGTCAACAGGATGAGACATAAGAGTACCGACAGCAGAACTACTAATGCAGAACATCAGCAGCGACAGCAGCCAACCTGACAAAGTAGCCAAATAAGTAAAATCAGTGTCCGATTTGCAGAACACAGTAGAGTAAATATTTCGGCCATTTTCTTGTGACATTGGCACTGGCTGATAAGCTGCTTGAAATGTCTTTTTTCACTGCATAAAAATACTGTATAGGTCTGCACTACAAAGAACCAGACACTTCTCTGCCACGATCCGTGAGTATTAGGCCCAGCCTCCACCAAAACTTTTTCTCTTCTGCACATTTGAAGGTCATCAGCACATATTCCAGCATGTAAAACTTACAGATACAAGTTTGATAGCCAGGACCTCAGTAGCAGCACGAGTACCTACATGATCTTTTAATAAAGACAATGGGACACAAAGAAATGTTTAAAGAAAAAAAGAACATTGTTTTCGTCTTGTGTATTTATCAGTCATATTGACAGGTTTGTAATGTAATACGTCAATATTTTCCCTTTTTTCAACCAGAGTAGAAAAAATAGTATTAAATATAATACCATTTACGTTTTAACAATTTTATATGGATCCGTTCACACTCTGTCTCTTAGCATCTCCCTGTATTTTTGGATATTAAATACATTCAGAGCAGAAGATACGGACCTTGTTCTAGAACATCCATCTGCTGTTTACCGTTTCACAAAATTGCATCTCGTTCACTAAAGCCAACGGTGATATCAATACTGTTGCTGGCTTATTTCTGAGAACAAGACTTCCTTAGTCCTGCCTTGCTTGAAAAATAACACTATTTTTATTTTATTCTTAGGTACACCATTTTGCACTGTGAAATCCCAAAGATGAGAAGCAATAATCTACTACCAATGATGGAAAAGGTAGACAGACAGATGTGCACACGCAAGCACACACACACACGAAGATTGTGAGTGATGTGAAAGCAAAGGCCTTGATGTCTCTGTGGAAACTCCAAACTTGTGTCCCCTTCAGAAAAGAGGTGGTATGGCAATACTGAAATGTCATTTATATTTAAAAGGCATTTTTATGTGATAAAAACAACAATAAAAATTAAATGCTTTCATTTATATTCAACTACAAAATACTGATGATAACATAAAAATGAATATATGCATCACAATAATGCTGTATATAGGAATAATAATAATAATAATAAGATGAATAATAGATGCAACACATGTAATGTAAAAATCCAAGCGTTAACCTCAGTCCTTTATGTGAAGCAGTTCATTTTGAATGGTCCACTTGCACTTAACTCTATCTAATAATACATTTTGGACTTTGAAAAATAACAAATAACATTAAAAGGACAATAAAGAAAGTGATTCATTTCCAAAATATTTCACATTCAAAGTTTGCCAGAGAGGAACAAAGTCTTCCCTTTTTTCCCATCCTTTCTTACATGTAATGCTTCAGTCAATTCATCCTCCGAGAAGGTCTGAACATTAATCCACTGAGCTTTCATTTTTTTCACTTCGGTTTTTAACAAACAGGCATTGCTGTCCACTGTGGTCTCTTTTCTTTACTGGTTAGTTCTTCTTGATTGTTCTCTTAAGTTTAACCACGGTGTTTCGGTGTCATTAAAGGTCTGTGTCTTTTTTCCCAGGTCCAGTCAGCCTATAAAGTGAAACCCAAACGACAAAAATTACTCAAACCCAAATATCTAATCTAATCTTTTCAAAAAAACAGCAACCAGTGACAAGTTTGTCTCTTGGACCTTTCAAAAAAGCATAATTTGTTAATTGACACATATTACTTGTATGATTTTAAAATAATGCAGGAAAAATCGGACTTCAGCACTTAAGACTAACAAACGATGTTAGTGGAAAAACAAATGACCAAGATTGTCTCAGTGCCCCAGAGTAAGTGACATCACTGGACACAGTTGAAATGACGTAATTTAAATCTGACAATTCGAGGCCCCACCCACAGTCTGTCTTTGCTCACCAATCTCAGTTGCTGGGGCACCTCTCTCCCGCAGCCTTGGGCTCAGCCCATTTCCGACTGCTCTGAAAGGACAGCCTTCTCTACTGCATTTTTTTGGGAAAACTAAGAAATAAGAAGACAGCATCCAGAGAACATGAGAGGTTTTCAGACAATAATTTGGACAGGAATGACAAATGAGAAACCTGGGAAAATACACATAATACACTACCATCATATGCTGAGGCAGGCAAATTACATGCATGGACCTGGCATACAGCTTTAAAATTAGCTTCAGAGAATGTACTAAAGAAGCAGACATCCACTCTTTGAACAGACCACATATATGTACATACACATGCTTATTTAACAATGCAGCATTTTTCTTGTCTGCCTTATGATTGTGATAGGAATATATTCTTCAATTTTTTCTAGTATTTCCATTTAGAATGCAGTTTTTCCCCTAGTTTGCCGAATTTGTGAAGTGTCAAATTACCTTGTGCTTTGGACATCGCAGTGAAAAGTTCTCTTCATTCAGGGAGCAGTCTAGAATGACAGCGAATATTTAGTACAACACATATAATCATTACTATTATTACAATGTGCTTAGTACAGCCTTTTTCTGGATCAAAATACAAGCTCGATTTCACAGCTGAGACAAATTTCTGTTACATTTCTGATTCTTACCCGCTTCTATTGCGCACACATAGTGGTATCTTAGAGAACAGCCCTTACTATAGCAACCAAGTGGTGCACCCACTTGCTCACAGTAAGAGCAGCTCTGTTGAAGACAAAGGCAGTTAGAAAGCATCTACACAGAAACTGGAGAAGCAAAAACAGATAGATATGTAGGAACAAAACAAAATCTTCGATTAAAATAACAAACTAAAAATTAACACAGCATACGAATGGGCAATATATAAGCAAAGTAATATGACATCATTTTAAAATGGCATTTTATATGATGCATTAATATTCTACCAGCAGTAACACCTGAACTAAAACTATAATGGAATTTGATAAAAAAAAAGAAAAACTCACTGTGTCCATGGCGCCATCTAGTGCCTCCTGTAGGCCATACAGACGTCCATTAACCAGAAACACTCCACTGGCCCAGGCTATGCATCCCTCGTGTACCCACAATTCATTAGGGTCCAGTGGGACTTCAGGAAGCTGAGCCAGATGCGCCAAGGGCTCAGAGGGGTCTTGGTTAAGTAGCTGAGGAGGCGGCTGGAATGGCAGTGAGGTTTTAAAATTACTCTGGGTAGTCTTGGGCAAGTCGTCACCGGGTCTGTGTCGCCTTTTAAAGCGTGGATGGGAGGTAAGCTTTCTGTGTTGTGGTCTTGGCTGGATGTCTTCTGTCAACTGGTCCTGATTTTGCTGTTCTTGTGGTTGCTCCAGTTCTTGTTTCATCACTGCACTCACAACATCTATTAACTCTGGAAACGGATCACTTTTTTGGTTCAGGTCCATATGGTTGTACACATTATCAATGTTTTCCAAAACTTGTCCCCCATCCACTGCAGAGGTTGCATTTGTCGTAGTAAGAGTAGACTGTTTTTCAGCTTCATTTCCTGCATAAACAGTATCTAATGTAGGCTTTAACATTTGTGGTTCTGTTTGTTGTGTATCCTGTTTGGTTGATTCCGTTGTACATGTTCCTAAATCTGCTCCTTTATAACCAAGCTTGGCAGTCCCTAAACTATTTCGAACCTGAGGGTGGTTCTTAGGAAGGCTTGCTACATATTCAGGAGGGTAATAGGGTCCATAAAGATCCCCTAGATTCTTGTAATTTGCCCACTTCTTGCATAAACAACACAGCAGTTGACCAGAATTACCTGTCTCAGTACTTACAGGTCCTGAAAGCACATACCCAGACAATGGAATTGTCTTTCCTGCTGCACATGACTGAAGAAGGCTAGAATCAACTTGTTCCATTTTTGTTTTCTCCTTCACTACCTCAATATCTATATCCATTTTTATCTCAGTAGAAAGTAAGTTCAAGAGATTGTCAGCCTTTACGCCTTCTTTCTTTTCTCCCTTTGACTTTTCTTGTTCTTCATTCACTATAGTACACACAGCACCAATTTCCTCTTTTCTCTCGACGTGAATGTAAGGTGAAAATACAGATTTCCTGTGATCTTGAAAAATTCCTGTTGCACATTTTTCGTCAGTTCCTGAACTGGCTTGGAGGATCTCTTTTCCCACCAGCCCACCTACTCTTCTTCTCCTCTTTTGTTGCTTTTCCTCTAACTTTGCTATTTGACTGTCATCTTCCTTGCATAGTCCTTGGTCAATTTGTTCAAATTCAACCTTGGGGTGAACATCCTTGTTCTCTATATCCATATTCAACATTTGAGAAGTATTAGAGGGCACTTCAGATGATTCTTTAGTGTCCGTTACAGAAGTGGTTACAGGAATTTGCGTTGTGGTCACAGTACTTGGAATAGTCTCAGCAGTCGCAGTAGGGCCAGGTATTTGTATAGGTGTAGATATAACAGGAGAAGCATTAATGGATGCATTCTGGGACTGAACTTGCGCACGTTTCTGTTTATTCACGCTACCAACAGGCCGCCCCTTTTTCTTGCCAGATGGAAAATAACCTTTAGGAACAACATTCTCAAGGGGTTTCAGCTCATTTAATTGTGATGAATTTGACATTGAAGATAAGGTTTGACCAAAAGGATTTTGCTGGTGTATCTGAAGACTGTTTGGGTGTCTGGGTAACAGGCACTGTCTTTGATGCTGGTTATGGTGAAATGAGCTGGGTCCATAAAAGTCTCCGCTTGAATAATCATCTAAACCTAATCCCATCCCAGAATCTGTTAACTTTTTTCTCAAAAAGCTTTCTGCAGAGTCCTCTCCTCTCCGTGTCTCTAGTTGCTGGTATGTATTAGTGAATTGTTGAATATCAGACAAAACAGAAGATGATGGAGGTGGAGAAGCTTGTACTGGACACGGTATTGGTGGTGCAGGCGGCAAAGGTCCCAAAAGAGTGAAATCAGTGGACAACCTCAATTCTTCTTTGCCTTCTCCTGAACTGTCTCTTTCTGTAAATTGAGGACCATGAGCTTCTATCCTAAAATGGGTTTCTTGCTTCAAATCCTCAACCACAGTCCGGTTAATATTCCCTGAGGTCCCAAATTTTACAATAGGGGGATTCTGTTGGAGGTCACAAGGGTAGGCAGTGGGAGCCAAAGGGCCAATCTCCTCAACACCCTTGTAGGACATAATTTCCTCCAAGGAGAGACCTTCATCCAGATAAGAATGAGAACTTCCATGTCCCGTTACAGATTCAGATAAACTGTCCCCAATGCAAGACTCTTGTTCTTGGTTGTCAGAGTTGTAATGTACTAGATCTGTATGAGAAGATCCAGTTAGTGTAGTACACGCAAAATCGGTGAGACTTCTATTGTGTTTAACATTGGGTGTTATTTTCTGCACTATCGCTTCCAGTTTCAAGCCACGACCTTTCCTAGGGGGTAAAATGTTGGTTTTACCCTGAGAAGATGGAGATGTTAGCATCATATTCTGAGCAAGCTTATTACAATTAGCATCTGGAATGGCCATTCCAGAATGGGGCACATCAGGACTTGATGGACCAGTATCAAGATGTCTGGATGCAGTGTTACTCAAAGGAGAAGGATACAGGGTCTGAGTACTCCGTTGTTGCTGTGGTAAATCTTGATGCTGTCTCTTTGCTGGAATTGGGGATATGAAAGAACGAACCCTCCTTCTCATCATTAATGGGTTAGTTTCTCCAGTACGCTCTGTTTTCACTGGACTACGACCTTGTTGAGTCCCCAAGTTAACTGTACTACTAGCAAAACTACCATGAGCAGATGGTTTATGAGAACTTGGCACCGATGGAAATGATTTGACCTTTTCTGTAACTCCTCTTGAGGTATCGGACCCAGGAGTAACTACACCGGCCTGATTTGTTTGAAAGACTGGTTGGTTGCATTCAAGGGTCCCTCCACCCTCTCTTCCAGATTGTGAGTGGTTCCACATTTTCATATCATAGTAACTACCCTGCCGAGAGAATTGCTGGTGGAGTAATTTCGGCTGACCCGCTGGGTCACTATGAGAGGCTTGGGAGCTCATCCCTACTTGGCTGTGATACTGCTGGCTACCTGATCCTGTACTGCTAGACGCCATCATATCCTTTAATATCCTGTTCTTGTGTAAGGCTTCCCATTCACGTTTGTCGTCTGTATCCTGGGAGTACTGATGAGGGTGAGAATGAGAATACATTTGCAGTTTTTTGTTTGGTTGAGAGTTTCCAAACTGAAATTTGGAAGGTATATCGTGCTGAGACGGGATCTGAGAATGAAAATGGCTTCTCCCTCTGAAGTTTTCAAACCCATATCCTGAATGACTACCGCATCCATCTATGCCTGGATAGTTTGACTGACATCTTGTTGAAGGTGATGTCTGAAGATTAAGGTTAGAGGAAAGAGTACGGGGGGCTTGATGAAAATGAGAGGGGTTGACATTTGATATATTTATATGTCTATTCTCTCCAGTGGACAAACTATGATTGTCAGTGCTTGTGTTCACAGATATGTATGGAGGTCTGCTTTGCTGTCGGAATGCACTTTTCTTCTCTGGTAACTGTCCACAATAAAGGGTAGGATTATCATTCTGACTGAAGACCTCCTTAGAAGCACTGCATTCAGTTTCCATCTTCACCTCACTTTTGTTCTCTTTACTGTTGTCTTGCAGGCTTTCTAATGTAGTAGAATGTGACTGCTGAATTACAGATGCACCAGTGTAACTAGTTTTCTTACAAGTCTCTTTTACCTTGTTTTCATGTCTATCCTTTTCCTTTTCAGGTGTGCTCTGGAGAGATACATCGCAGATTACTGAACAACGCTCTGAAGATGATGAGGATGAAGCCATTGGAGGCTTTTTTACAGGTAGGTCACTGCCCCCTATTGGCTCATTATCCTGCAACAGCAATTGCTGCACGGCAGATGACGAAGTTTGTGGGTTTGTGAAGGGTATTCTATGTGGTAGAGGATAGTCTGCTAAATTAATGTTTTTTAATGGAGGTTGTTGAGAAGATTCAGTGGTTTCTGGTAAAATTGCTGCAGGGCGATTTGGAGATGTTGCCATTTTGGATTTTCCTGAAGACTCACCGTGTGCTCTTCCCACTCCAACCGGAGCCCAAGACGTCAGAGGAGGATCCTGTCCAATACCAGTTGTACTGCCCTGCTTAAGGTTTAGAGGGTAATCCTTCACAGGAACTGCTGCTGGAAGTGAGGCTTGATGATCCTGACTGAGCCCTGTTTGTGGGACTAGACTGCGTGGCATCATGCTTTTACTCACACCATAGGAATGTCTTGAAGGATTATGAGCCATATTTTGAGACTGGGGATGTGTGTCAGGCACGTTGACTGAGTCTTTAGTATGGTCATAGTTTTTTTCTGTATGGTAGCCTTGAAGTACTTCTTGTAAAATACTGGCAGATGACTGTTGCACTGGAGGATTAATATCTTGATCCCTTATTGTTCCTCTTCTCCCCAGTTTCATTATGCCCGTTGGCCCCATTCCCTTTTTTTGTCCTGGGATATAACTGAGTGGTGGCTGATGCTGATTTTCATATCTTAAATTTGCTTCCTTCCCTGTACTTGTTTCTATACTGCCCACCTTTTTTAAATCCATCATACTGCAAACAAGTTCAGAGTATCCATATGGTGACCTCTGGTTTCCGGAATGGTGGCATGATGGTGACTGCTCATAATTGGGTTCAGGGGGAATGTTGGTTCCATTCACTGCGGGGAGGGTACAAACACTACTCCCACCTTGCCCATTGACACATCTGGTATCTTTGAAAGCATTGGAAGAATGAATATTGTCTGTACTGTTTTGTGAATTTTGCAATTCATTGTCTAAATGTTGTGGTGCAGAGGGTGCATCTTGAGGAGATTCCAATAAAGTATCATGTTCAGTCATTTCAGAACGAGTAGACACAATCACTCCTACTCCTCCTGTATTTTGAGTTTCTCCAGTTTTCAAAATTTTATGAGGATTGTCCAAGTTTTGTGTTTTTACAATTTTTTCACAATCTTCCACTTTTCCGCTTAGGGTTGTTGAGCCCTTCTGTGCTTCATCAGCTTTTCGCTTGTCATGGCTCTCTAATTTGTCATTCCCAATTCTCAGCATGTCACTTCTGGATCCTTCCAGTGTCACTGTGATATCCTGGTCTGCTTGATTTTTATTTTTTCTGCCATTAGCATCATAATTTTCCTGGAGTTTGTTACAATTTCTTCGATCAATACTTCTAACAATAGGCTCCTTAGGGGACTTGAGTGTTGGAGATGGACTGACAGAAGTAGAAGTAAAAGAAGGTGTGCAGGGAGGAGGTATATTTGGACTGGGTTCTACTGAAGAAGGTAGAGAAGATGGGGAAGCAGAAGATGTACTATGAATACTATGCACATTTCCTCTTGGAAAAGCCAAAGTCCGTCTCTTAATTTTGGATGCTCCAACTACTAATTCTAATGGTAAATCCTGTTTTGCCAGATTCTGGGATGAATGGTTGTAGCCAGACTCAGTACTAGTTCCACTTGTTTGCCTAGTCATGCTATCTCCTCCTCCTGAAGAGCTTTCTTCTCCTTCTCGCTTCACCACTTCAGTACTCTCATTCATTCCACTGTCAGGTTGAGCACCCCCTATATCTATTCGTATAGTCCTTGCTGCACTATCACTACAACTGTTACTTATAGCCTTACTTCCTTCCTGATTGGCAGCCAAGCCATGTGAATTCTGAAGCACTTGATAATGTTCACCAGTTTCATATGCAGGTTCATCTTTTCCTCTGTTTTTTGAAATCAGAGAGTCTGAGAGCAGCACATGTTGGACAGTATTAGGTATACTAGCCACCTGTGATGTTAATGCGTTTAGACTGTTGATCCCTGGATCCCGAGTCAGCTTGTCAACAGAAGATGGGTACAGAGAAGAATAATTCTCATCACATATCTTTCCTCTTCCCAACTGGCTTTGAGTCAATACTGAATGACTCCCACTTGGACTTGCATTTATGCCAATCGTGTTTACATTACCACTGCTGCTCCCAAAACTACTAACACTGCTGTTAGAGCTGGGTGTGGGACTCAACTGAGGTGCTGCTCGCAATATTTGATTGTGGCTGTTTCGACGATTTGGAATAGAAGTAGCTGATGTTAATTCAATGGGGTTAACAGTAGAGTTTCCTAGACCTTCAGAAGCACCCAACAGGGGAGAGGGTGATGAGCTACAGTTGGGTGACTGTATTCCTGAGGCAGCTGGAGATGGATTAGAAATTGGGCTGAAGTTTGGATGGACCTGTGGTTGCTGATTCTGAGTTACAGATTTGGGCATTTCTTGGGAGACAAACTGAGGCATTGAAGAATTGTGGGAGTTTGAGGATGCAGTGGAGGTCTGAGGATATTTATGGTAAGGTGAGCAGGAAGTTAAACTGGAGGAAATAATTTTATTGGATGAATCATAGTCTGATTTCAAATTATTCTGGGAGTATCGATGTGAGTAAACAGATTGTTTATGAGGTGACTGAGAAGTATGGAAATCATATGGTGGGTAATTTGAAGAGCTATAGCTTAGCCGACTGCTGTCAAACTGTGCTATATTACTTGGCTTAACTGAACCATGGTTTGAGCCAGTTTTTGAGTTGCCACTACCTGAATTACTAATTTCACACTCAAAATTGCTAGTAGCACCCCCACTAAGATACCTCTGTGGAGGAAAATTATATGCCCTAGCTGACTCTGCAGATGCATTAGACAAAGGGACCCGGGAGAACTGGGGAAGTGGTCTATGTCCAGAAAGAGGATAACCTCTGTGCTGCTGCCTTTGTGGAAAGGGTTGATGGGAAGGGTAATCTTGACCCTGTTGACGTGGGTGCATCTGGTGTCCAGGAGTTGATTGGACTGAGGGATTTTGACTTAAGCAATACTGATGTGTAGGAGAAAAGGCTCCAGTACCACTTTTACTACTGTTGCTACTGCCATTTCCACCAGTGGCAGCTGAAGCAGTGTAGTCCAGCTGATAGTGAGATGTCACAGAAGACCCTGGACCATTTCCAGCATGTCGATATTGGTGAGGCACTTGTCCACCTACATCCGAATATCCAAAACTGACCCCATATTCCAGTCCTTGGCTCCCTCTCCTTGACCTTTCTTTTCCACTCACTGACATATAATAATCAATGGCTTCTTTTTGGTAAGGATTTTCACTCAAGTGACTACCTTGCAACCCTTTCCCACCTCCACCGCCTCTGCTTCTAGCCCCATAACCCTGCATGAGGGAAGCATGGCTGGAGTGAAGGGACATCTGGTGGTGAGGGTGCTGGTTTTGAGTGTTCCGTGGTGTTTGCTGTTGGACCTCAGCATGTTCGTTAGGCATTCTTCACGAACTCTCAAGTTCGAGGGACATGGGTACGTAAAACTTCCCTTTACCTCCACCACTTCCACTTGAAAGCCAGGAAGGAAGCAAAAGAAAGGGAGAGTTGTTAAGAAACACCTGCCTTTCACAGTTACCAACAAGCTGCTACAAAAACTGAACAAATAAACAAATCTTGTGAACTCATAAAAAAGTTGCTCAGTTCATAGGAGTAAACCTCACAATTTTTACAGTAATATCAGCCATAAAATTCACATTATTGTGGGGGGGGGGGGGGGGGAAAGCTCAATTTCCCCAGCAGCTTTCCATCTTTGTTTAAAGATAAAATGTAAATTAATATCTGTTCATTTTTTACTTACTGGTTCTAATAACCAGTTAAGAGTATGTTTTGGAGGAAGCAGCATCTACAGAATCCAAAAGTTAGGGTGAGTGTCACAATGGATAGGAGGGTAAAAATGGTTCAAATTTGAACTCGGCTCTCATGGGTTTTCTCCCATAGTCTAAAGACGTGCAGTAAATTACTCATTGCCCTTAATGGGTGAAGTATTCTGCAGTGGATTAGCATCCCATCCAGGGGATACTCCAGGGATACTCTACTCTGTGCTTATCTGTTCTATATCAACGCAATCTTGGCTATACAAGCAGTCATTGAAAATAGCTTTGTGGATGAGTGATATTGATGACAATCTTATTTATAATCAGAAGTTTATAATTAACAAAATTTGTCAGTCAAGGTACAGAAAAAAACAGTCTTTGCTCTCCATCATTAATGAAAATGTTTAACCTCCCTACAACACAATCTTTCACACAATGAGAATTACAAGACTCAGTGAAACAAGTAAATGTCTTCATTTTTCTCTGTTCTCTAAATATTAATTGTATTCTAATTCATATATATGTATATTTCATTCATGTTCATGTATATTTTCTTTTTGTTCTTCCCTAAAAAAATAAAACAGTAGAATTTATATATA
>JAODUD010000045.1:1606770-1626468 GCA_026784285.1 Stomatorhinus walkeri
ATGCAAAATTGCAACATGAAAGCCGCCTGCTCAATCGCTGAGAGAGAACCCTCAGCAGCTTCAAATAAGGTATTTAAAATGAATTGCTCCAATAACACTTTTGGGTTTATAAATAAATAAAATTTACTCTCTTATACTAACACACCATTACTTGTTTGTTTCTTGTTAGTGTCCAAAGGCGGTAAATTTAATCAAAGTCCATTTGATCTTGCAATTCATTTTAGTTTAGATGAATAGATGGAATAAAACAAAATACATTACAGTACAACATTCACATGAATTGCTGAATTATACCTCCCCAAATGATAAGAAGGGGAAATACATTCTGACACAATGGTTTCAATTCTTACAATTACAATCCTTTAATTGTGCAAATGATTTATTGACATGAAGCCAGTGACTTCACAAATATAACTGAAAAGCCTCCATGATCGTAATGCGTTCAATTTAGTGAATGTCTTTTGGATCATACGGGTTCTTATTATATGGTAAAACAACAAAACGTTAAGCAACTATTTAGTCTCAATTTGCAATGGGACATGGAGAGTAGATATTTTATTGGCCTTAAATTATTGGGGTTAACAGAACTGCTTCTGTTCAATAAACAAAAATGAACATTTTAAAATCAACACAGGTTATTCAACACAATCTAGATAGATTTACAATTAATTTACCATTACTTAACTGGTACATAGAGTACTGGCTACTTGTAACTCAGACCATTGAAATTATATATATAAACCTAAATTAATTAATGTATTACATATAAATCAAAAAGGTCTGCATTACTCTGCAGTGTACAATGGTACCTGATGTAAACACAACTGTAACTAATCGTGCAAAACATTACAGCACTAAGACTCTTCAATGTCCTATACAACAATGAAAGGGTTAGTTGAGCACTAGGTGAGGGCAGTGTTCTCTGAAGAGCTGTACAATAACTGACCAAAACATATAACAATATTGTAGCATCTGTGTTTTATGGTACGCGCACCACAATTCACCATGTCTGACTGCTCCGCATACCGGACAGCGGCATTGTAAGCCGAGGCTAATGTATAACAGCAGAGATCGTATTGAATCTTGTAAGGCTCAGCACAATAGGCATCAATAGAGGACTGTCAGTTACAGGACAGGGTCACGCCAGTACAGGTCCGAGTTGGGCGGTGTTGGTCCCTGGAAGCGTTATTTTGTAGGCAGAGGTTGCAGTCAGCTGTGTAGCCTTCGTTTACTGTCTGACCAATCACAAACCAAGTAAACTGCACAGAAATGACAGCTCTCGCTTACCGATGCGGGAAATTATGTGCGATAAACACGACGGTTATGCACGACTGTTCTGGGAAAAAAATATGTTAGTGGGCAGACGGCGTTGGGAAAGGCGGCAGTTTTGCGGAACTCGGCGCTGCGCCCGTGCGCTTTTACCGGGCGCTGAGTGTCGGCACGTTCTCTGGCGTATTTAGCTGGACTCTCGCGCCACCAGTGCTGAGATTTAGCCGCTAATTGCGCTAGCTAGCTACGGTACACCGCGCTCCACATTACCGCGGCCAGCAATGCATTACCGATTACATATTTCCATCTATTCTTGCCAACTGCATGCCTCATTATAACAAATAAGCTATTCACATATTCGATTTTTTTTATACGTTATGATTTATGTATTTATAAAACCAAACGAGCTAACTTGAGAACAAGCTATGGCATAATCACCCTTACCTAATGTGCCAGCAATATGGATTATTTCAAAGCTAGAATAATAACATACGCCCAATGCTTCATTTCATTGCCTACCTGGTAACGCAGAGGGCCCAGTGGAGAGAGTAATTTGTCTTTTTTGAATTCCTCTGCAAAAGGACGAAACCTCGGGCTTGGGTAGACCGCTCAGCCGCTTTCCCTTCTCCCTCTCTCGTCTTGACAACCCCGGCCAGCCGCGGTGGAGTTGGGGGCGTCACATATACACAATTCCTGGGCCTTTTAAAATCCAAAATATTTTTTGGTCCCCGCCACTTAAATTATGGCAGCACAATCGGAGTGCCTGTGCGTCCCGTAAGCAGCCTGTACACCCTCCGTCCCCTCCCCTGGTTCTCCCTCTTGTTCTTTCCTTCACACACCGTCTCTTAGGTAAAGCCACCTAAGCTAAAACTAAGCGCTTCGCTATTGCAGCAGCTAACCTTTCGATAAAAATGTCGACAAATACCTATTACAGACGTGTGGTATTTACACAGCTACACCCCAGAACACATTAGTTAACATAGCTATCTACATTCGTTCTGAGATTTTAACTGAAAGACCGCCTTTGAATTGCACACACCCCCTCCCTTCCTACCTCCTACATCTCTCTCCATCAAATCCCCTTCCCCATCACTGCTTTTCTGCTTTTTCAAAAAAAAAAATTGCGAACCGTTGCGAACTGATACAACCATAAAAATGTAGGCAATCTTTTATAATGAATATTCAGCACTCTTCGCCTATTTTAGCTTTATTTTAATTCAGACCATGTTTCATCTCTTTACTCTATTACTTTCAACAATCCTTCAAAGATAAACGCATATTGTTCTTGTACATACGTTTAGCAATGTGAAAGCAGAGTCATCATGTATATATATAGAGGACAGTATGTAAACTTATTGCAAATTTGTCTGGCATGAACTCCCCTTTCCCTTAAGAAGGCAACACTACCGTGGTAACATCTGAACCAACATGTACTGAGGGTGCAACTCAGTCATTAAAAACAGGCACATTCAAGATATTCAAATAAAATTTTATCTTACAGGTTTAACTGACAAACAATCTGGCGTTGGAAATCTTTTCCAGAATATCTGTAAATAACTTTTGATCTTAACTTAATTGTGCTGTAAGAGCTTCAATAACAATGACTTGGTGTTTTCCAAATCTGGGTCTTATCTAATTATTAACCTCTATCTGAAACTGAAAAACGACTTAATTGTTTAATATGGGAACTATTTGTGTAACAACTTAATCAGAGAAATTCTGAAATGAAAGATATTTTCTTATGCATGATTATGTATCAGTAATAGTCAACAACTGCACTTTATTGACGAAGCCTTGAACGCTAGCATACACAATTGTCATGCCGTTGATTCTGAGAGTCTGAATGAATTGCAACTGCAGCGAGTCTGCTTTACAAATAAATATCGCAATAAAATTTTAATTATTCACCCATGCTTATTCCACCATTTCAGTCTACCTTACCAACAATGTTCATCCTTGGGTTTTCATTCTGAGTCTAGCTAGCATTTGCACAGTACTACCACACTTACACTAAGGCCGCTCGCGGATGCAGTGTCTCGCATTGTCCGTAATTATGAACTTGTACTGCTTAACCTTGTCGATATATTGTCTATCAGTGCCCTTGATAAATTTCTTCATTCCTGTGCTTAGTTGGCCTGTCAGTGCTCGAATCCTTTCTGTCTCTTAAACTGTTCAGTCATTTCTATACAGATTCACGTCTATTTTCATCACTGTTGCCATGGCGACCACACAAAAGCCTCAGTAGATAACTTAACTGCACATATATTTATACATTCATGATGTGATACTTTTGAGTTTCTATTAGTAAAAGCCTATATATAAAATTAGAACGGGACAGTGTTTTAAAATGTAAAAATGTTGAGATTCCTTCGTGTGTGACATTTACTGTAACTTGTTTTCTGCTCGTTACAGTATTTTTCATGTCTGGTTGCCTAGGAATGGTATAAATCTCGTCTGTCATCAGGAACCAGCCGTCCATCTCAGGGAATATATACCTCTGTTTACCGTAAAAACTCTAAACTTTCCTACAAAAGTTTATATCGCTGACATTTTGACAAGCTTTCCGCCGCCTTTTCATGATTAGAGGTTGACGAATGCGATTGCTCCATAATATCTTTGACATTTTATTTTATATATTTTTGAAAATAGCCCTGCAAAAAAAATTCAGTTCTATTTCTAAGGTATTTTACAGTACTGCCTATAATATTTCCAGAGTATGCAATTCCAAATATGAACACGAGAGGTCAGATTAACACTGTACGAGCAAAAGGTGTCCTGCTGCTTAAATTAAATACCTAGTAGTGGATAGCTGGGGAATAGCTTAATGGTTAATTTCACAATGTTTCAATGCATGCAATACATTAATGATTATGAACACATTCCAATCATTTGCTAAATTAACCTATTTTGTTTATGTTTCATCCATTCTGGCGGACGTTGCCCAATGCTGTCATGGATAGTATGAAATTGGCCCTGATTTCTGGTGTATATGCAGATTAAATAGTAATTCCACGATTTTGTGCATTTTCTCCAGAGTTTGGAGTGTTTTCCCTATAGTCTAAAGTTATCCAGTGCTTACTTTGGTGTGTGTTAATCTTCTGTCTTCAGTGTACAGTGCACACCAGCCTATGCTCTTTTATTGTTGGGATAAGATGAGTATCACTGCACCCAATAGTGGATGAGCAGTTTTGAAACCGGATGCTGGTTTATGTATGCTCTTCACCCTGTTCTTTCAGAGATATTTCAGTGCTTTCCACCAATCACAAATTATTTGGCACACAGACATGTGCATTTATCAAAGATATTTTCCAGTCTGCAATTGTTGCCCTTTTTGCGGATTAGAGGTCCATTCAAGGGCCCTGGTGACCAGATATGCTATCAGACTGTGATCACACAAAACATCAGAATGCAAGTGAAACCATTTTTACCTTGCGGCACAAAGACACTATTGGGCTTGGTTTGGTGCCATACTGTTTGTTCATTAGAGATGAGGTGATCCTGAAACCAGCCTTCAGTGAGAAGATGACCTCCACCAAAGTGTGGCAATTGAAAAACAGTAAACAACCCTGAAAGAAGAGTGCATCACGGAACACACCCATCTCCTAGCAACTGCAGAATCCCACTTCCCCACCAACACAGAGAAAATACAACCCCATTTCCAAAAAAGTTGGGATGCTGTGTAAAATGTAAATAAAAACAGAATATAAACCCATATTTAATTTTAAAAAGAACCAATGCAAAATATCAAATGTGGAAAACTGAAATTTTAGTGTTATATGGCAAATGTATGCTCAATTTGAATTTCATGCCAGAACATGTTTCAAAAAAGTTGGGACAGGGGCATGTTGACCATAGTGTTGCAGCACCTTTTCATTTAACTCTGTAAACATTTGGGAACTGAAGAGACCAGTTGCAGGAGTTTTGAAAGTGAAATGTTGTCTCATTCCTCATTTCAATTGCACAACAGTTTCAGGACTGCTTTGTCATATTTTTCCTTTAATGATGCACCAAATGTTTTCAACGAATGATAGGTCTGGACTGCAGGCAGGCCAGTGTAGCACCTGGACTCTTCTACTACGAAGCCATGCTGTTGTAAATGCGCAGAATACGGTTTCACATCGTCTTACTGAAACATACATAGCCATCTCTAACAAAGATGTTGTCTGGATGGCAGCATAGGTTGCTCCAAAACTGTTATATATCCTTCAGCATTAACACAGCCTTCCGACATGTGCAAGCTACCCAAGCCATGAGCATTAATGACCCCCCACGCCATGATGGATGCTGGCTTTTCAACTGCTCTCTGGTAACAAGTCAATGATTTCTAAAAAGAATTTGAAATTTTGATTCATCAGACCCCAGGACAGTTTTCCATTTTGCCTCAGTCCATCTTAGATGAGCTCGGGCCCAGAGAAGTCAGCAGAGTTTCTGGATCATGTTTAGATATGGTTTCTTCTTTCCATGGTAGAGTTTCATCCTGCATTTGCAGATGCACCGACAAACTGTGTTTACAGACAGTGATTTTCAGAAGTATTCCTGAGCCCATGCAGTGATTTCCACTAGAGAATCATGCCTGTTTTTAATGCAGTGCCATCTGAGGACCCGAAGATCACGGCTATCCAATATTGGTTTTCAGTCTTGTCCTTTCCATAGAGAGAGTTCTCTGGATTCTCTGAATCTTTTCATGATATTATGCATCACAGACTATGAAATCCCCAAATTTTTTGCAAAATTATGTCAAGGAACATTATTGTTAAATTGTTGCACTATTTGCCCATGCAATCTTTCACTGAGTTATGAATGAGATTCTGCCTGTTTAGGAGCATCTTTTTATACCCAATCTTCTTGCTGACCTGTTGCCAAATAACCTAATTACCATTATACAAGTTCTCCAGTCTTTTGTTGCCCCTGTAATGAAACGTGTTGTTGGCATCAAATTCAAATTGAGGATATATTTATCATAAAACAATAACATTTCTCAGTTTCATCATTTAATATGTTGTAAACATGGGTTTAAATGACTTACAAATCATTGCATTCTGCTTTTATTTACATTTTACACATCATCCCAACTTTTTTGGAAACTGGGTTGTAGCAAAATAGAGGGAATGAGGAAGGGATGGTATTAAGATCACTGGTCTAGATAAGTACCTCTCGATTTAGTGCAAAACAGGATTGATAGATACAATGACTGAATGATCTTATGAGGGGTAAAAATACGTATGAGAGAGACATAGAATTGAGTGGTCTACTGAAAAAGAGAAAGAATGGCTTATGGAAGAAGTATTCTGAAATTTATACTGATTATAAATTAATTATGAAAACTATTTTAAAGAAGATCTGTGCCAAGGGCAGGGTGGTAAATGTATGTTTTGTAATTAAATGTATCATTCAGTCGGAAAGATTGTGGCTGTAATATTTAATATTGACCACCTGGTGTCAGTAGATCCAGTTGCGGTTCTTGCAGATCAGCGTATCGCTCCCAAGAGGGTGTCCACTGCAGTAACACTGGAAACACGTGCCACTTTGAACAGACAGTGTAGCGCTCAAAAAAAATTCCCACAGCACAGGAAACAAATGTTCCTAGAGCATACACTCTGAGTGGAAACTGGCTCCATAGATCTTCTCCTTCCACTCTCAGATATGTAGACCTAGAGGGAGCAGGTATTGATCAGCAAGCCCCTTCGTGGGCGACACCCTCTGTGAGGGGCGGAGTGGTGAAGAGGAGGAGAGAAAGTCACTGTAAAACCTGCATTCTCACCATCACAGGGTACAGAAATGCCAGGTTTTTGGGTACTCTGTCCATAACAGTGTGAATGAATCTTATACTGCAGGAAGAGCTATAAAATAATATTATTTTCATAAAATGGTGAGAAGGCAAACATGGTTTGCTGCTTGTCTGAATCAGTTACATCAATATGAATATCACACTGATTCCCATTGGGGTTTTTTTGTGTGAGAATTAGAACATATATCATCCCAAAACAAATATGTTACTTACAAATTTTAACAGTTATCCAGTATGCTTCACAACCATAATTATATTAATAAAAAACTAGGCCTGGTTGCCATGGTAACTGTATCATTCTCTTCCTCTTCCTTTCTCTCCACCTCTTCTCTTTTTGACCTTCTCTCCTTCACCTTAAGGCTTTTTCGTTTACATGCTGGTCTTTACCCTATTAAGTCCATAACCGTGATAAATCCAGTTAAGCACATATTACAGCCTATTAACCTCTCACTTCTTTCCTGTTTCCTCTCCAGTCATCTATTTTCTCATTCACATCTAACGTCTCTTTAAATGTTACATAACACTTTTTTTCTTAAATCCATTTTCCTTATAGCCATTTTTTTCATTATGTATCACAAACATCGTAGGTGATTTTCATTGAAATTTTCAGTACATTTTATTTATATATATGCTTATGTAGGAGTGAGCTAGAGGGAGCTGAGCTTGCCAAAAATACCATAATTATCCCCCCACCCCCGGTTCCCCCAAGGAGTCAGAGATTGACACTTTTGGCATAACATACTGCATTATGATGCTACCACACCATTGTTTCCCAAGAACTAACAACTAGTTTCACTATTAAAGACCATATTCTTACTACCGTTTAGTTTTTTTGCCATCCCTATAACAGCAAACCGCTCATCGAAGCCCGTGCGCCTAAAGATGTCAAGTGCAGTTTCTCCAGAAACGCCGGCTGGTTTGCATTGCTCTATTCTGCGTTTCCCCTCTCAAACATTCTGTTGCTAAGTAACAGTTAATTGTCAAAGAGTGCGTGTTGCGATGGATCTTTGGACTGTGGGGGTGAGTGATGTAGGAAGGGTGGCTGAAGGAGAGAGAAGACAGCATAATAAAAGGGAATACGGGGGGGGGGAGAGATTTTTGGTTGAAGCATCAGTTGATCTAGGGGACAAAAAAAATGGGAATAAAATAGATATGGTTGTTTGCATGATGAACAACAAAACTAAGATGTTGATTTCCCCTTTCTTGCTTTATTTCCTGCTCTCGTCATGCTTTAGTCTCACACCTATGGCTCATCCCTCGTGCCCATAAATAATTCCTTGCCTCCCGAGTCACATGACCTTCCCCGCCTTCCTGCTTCACAGTAATTCATGCTGACACATTATACAAGTGCACCTTGGGAAGGAGAGTGAAGGCCATGAGGCAGGGTGGGTTAAATTATTGCCCACCTGTTTTCTCGGCACCTTGACACTGTGCCTTGGCTCTGGCGACCCATCGTGCCTCGGTGTCAGCGAGGTGCCGTGCAGAAGCCAAGCGGCCCCAAACCCCACACCGACTATCGGGCGTAGTGAGACATGATGTGAAAAGAGAAAATTATAGAGAACTACGCAAGGCTTGCGCGAGATAGCTCTGCCGTCGGAGGGCAGTTCTGCACGATAGCAAGATTGCCTGCTACGCACACAGCTCTGAACCACGTAACCTACCTGGTCACAGATAAGGGTCACATCGCAGCGCTCAGTGACACCCGGGCACAGAATGCTGCGTCAACACCAAAGACGTCACGAAATACAGGGTCGTCACCCTGGTCAGGTGAACAACTACTAGCCCCACCCCAAAGGACAGTACTTGGCACAAAAGTGCTGTTGACTGTTTTTTCATTCTCCCCACATTGATACAGAACCACACTGTTAAATCTCTGGGATTATATATTGAATTTCACATCAACTTCTCATGTACATTGTTAGATCCATCAAAGACTGACTTATCATTGGTTGTGGTTTCTAAGCCTTGTTTTTTTTCATTGTAGTTTGTCAGTGCATTATTTTTTGGTACTCATCTTAATTACCATGTATTGTTTGATTTTTCCATTTGTTTGTGAGGCTCAAACTGGCAACACAAATGTGTTTGTCATGTGAATTAAGTGTCTGAATTCGGGTGAGTCATATTTGGCCACAATTATAACAGAATAAATCTCAAAACTAAAAAGATAGGCCTTTGAAATACACAAAAATAATCTCTTCACATTTTAAATACATCATTAGGCCTACAATAAAAGACAGAGGAAGGGTTTTTTCCAATAGGTAGAGTATTGACAAAAGTGAAAAGTTAATAAAAGAAGCAAACAGGGATCGACAAAAACACCAAAATGTATTTTTTAATACTCAACACTTTTAATTTGTTTATTTTGTACAAAGAGACAGAAGAATCATATTTTAGCACTTATTGTCGTACATGTCAGTATTGTCGATATTATAAGTACCATTCTGAATACATTTTGCTTTTTTGCAATTAATTAGTTAATTTATTATTGTGGTTTATTTACTTCAGTACAAAAAATGAAGGAATAAATGTAATTTTCCCATATTCATATTTACACAATCTGTACAGTTATTAATTTTTTAATCAGTTTTCATTTTACGTTGTGAAAATTTTGGTAACATTTTGAAGGGACGACCAAATAAAGAACAAAAAATAGACTGAATAAAAAGTATTAAGTGGAGAGTACATGATCCTGTCACGTGCCTCTGCCAGTGACAGGCGTGATTAAGGAAGGAGCATATACAGAGAAAGGCCCAATGGTTAATTGGTCATATTCACTGGGCAGGTATTTTTAGACCACCAGCGATTGCGCTCTCTGAAAACTCACCATCCATTTTTCGTGTTATTTTTCCTTTTTTAGAAAATACTCTTCCAGTCAACCCTAATCCCCAAAATGTTACCCTTTTAAAATGACTTTTGTTAAAAAACACATTTCTGATTTTTTTTATTATGCAAAGACATCAGGACACGAACTGTAATGGAAATTATTATTTACAGAAAGAATCGGGGCAAAGCGTATACTCACAGCCTTGTTCACACACACACACACACGCACTTTTCGCGGACGTCTAATCTGGCACGAGCGACCGCGAGCGCACACCAAGAGCATCAACCATAATAACGAAGGGGGAACGTGGACAGCACATGTACATCTGAGGACGAGTAAAGCAGCGCTCACCCGTACACCGCTCACGTGAATGGCGGGCGTTTTCATAGAAAATTAAAAAGAAGAAAAAGACAACGTCATGTAGGTCTATTCTACATCCTGTGACTATGTTTTTAACCGTCCCCATCACTGCCGTTTTGATTGATATATTCAAAATCTAATTCACCCCAAATGAGGGCAAATAAATTTCAATAGGCTTAAAATTTAACAACAGAACAAATCACTACAATGTACACGGCTATTATGGTTAATATTAACAGGACCGTTATTGTTATAAATCGTCATTACTATGAAAAAATTTATATAAATATCTGAAACTGTAAATGCACATACTCCGTATATGGTGTTGGTTTCACATAATTCCTGGGTAACATCTGTAGGTGTACCTATATGTAATACTGCTATTTTTAACAGCAGACATTTCGGCAAGTTCCCACTGAGTATAGGCCCGCCACACGGCTTCATCCTTTATTTATGCCTGCGCCCACCCAGCTTTCAGCCGAACCTGCAGTTGATGCTTTGTACTCCGCTGACGTCACTGAAGGAGAAGCGGCCGTTTAATTTGGACCATTTACAAGTCTGGTCATTCCAGACAGAGTAAGTATAGATATCGATTATGAATGTTTAGCTGCACTTTGTAGATGGCGCAATTGTTAAAGTAATTACACCCGAATCACGAGCATATTGTCAAAGCAATTTCTCAGAAATTAAATGAAGTTCTAAAATATGTTGGCCAGTAATGTATATTTCTGGGGCACCACTATCAACCCCAATCACACTTTCGATCCTACCAGCAGGAATTAGTTAGCTTGTGATTAATGGATAGAAACTGTTCAGAATGAATTAGATGCCATGTGGTTTATTGCAAATGAATAGCTATCAATTAATCAAGTCGGGTAACAAAAACAAACTTTTCATCGATAAAAGCTCATAGCCTGTGCAGTCGCCACCCCAATTTTCAGCAGGCAGACACCCAGTAAACATGAATACATCTTAACAGACCAGCTACCAAAACATTTGTCTAAAATGTTTCAAGTCGATGCTGTCGCGCTTTCCAAGTTCCCTCCATATTCCTCCAAGACGGAAAATAGATAAAAAAAACGGGACTGCTGGCTATAATAGGAATCCTGACAACAAACACACCAATAATCCTCATTTTAATGCCGACGTCAATGACAGAGAATCTATAAAATAAAATCCATATAACTTCCTCAGTATATATAGCTTATAAATGACATTTCTTTTATATATGGTCAGCAAATTGTTCCTGTAAAAAATTCAGTTTTATATATGGCAATATCCACGTGTTAATTTAACTACAGTATTATATACTATATATAGATATGTCTGACATTTGAATGTTTTGTGATGTTTGCAAAAACATATTTTTACTTCGCATTAATAATAAAAAACAGACAAATTTGTATCGCAATGCATGTAATAAACCAATTTTGCGCATCGTAGTTTTAGACGGCTGTCGAAAGTGTATCTTTAACCAATAGGTAACGGTTAACTATAATGTATGCTTTTGCAAAGTATCCAACTTCGTATTTAGAGAACTTGCTGGTACCTTCAGTTGCAGACATTGAGCCAGTTTTTACTTTGAGTCATTATCAAAACCGGCTCAGCAGCCAATGCCTGTAATTACGTTAGTTTCCCACAACTATAGAGTGCTATTTAACATGAACAATTATTGTATACATGAAGGATTACGACACTTCAGGAGTCTCCATACATACACATAATACTCTATTACATGCATGTATAGACGTAATATGTTTTCGATGAGTGTGTTCCTTATGCATTAATCACACTAAAATGAGGGAATTTCTGCAGTTACCCCTAAACTACATTTTTCTTTTCACACTTCTATATTTATTACATCCTGTTTTCAATACCTTGATAAAAATATGCAAAAGTATATTCTTAAAATAATAACAACAGTAATGAACAATTGAGTAATAAGCATGATATTTAAAAACAAAATAGTAACTTATTTCCATAATTGTAAATATTTTTATGTCATTTGCATATTTTTCTTTTCAATTTTTATGATTTTTATTTTTTTCTGCTTCATTTCTTAAAACATACATCTTACATCCTGGCTGTCAACTAACTGTACAGCATGAAGAAAGTCTTTTTAAATGTATTTACAGTGAAAAAAAAAATTAACATACTTTAGCTGACACCCACCATTTCTAACAACCTTCCTTTATTCCTTTCCAAAACTTCATCCTTTCGGAAAAGTGTTTAAAAGACTTTATACAAAATGCAAAAGATATTTATAGAGCTATTTAGAGACGGGAGGAAAAGTGAAATAATCGGTTCTTCTGTCAGTAGGTTTATGTAAGTACTACTAATCAACTAGCCATCTTCAATCGGCTCCAAATGTAATATGTTAATGAGCATTTCAGACCACCCTCAATCTGGAAATTGTCTTGGTCACACAGTCTTTCAACAAAATATCCTTTTCACATTTTTATTTTCCATTCAGCCCTTTAACTCTTCCTCCTGCAGCCCTTCAAATTCAGACATGCCTTGAGGACACACTTCATATTTAACCAACAGATAATTTATGCTCTGTTCACTCTGAAATCTATTTGTCAGTATATTTATATTTAAACTACCTGACACTTCAGGTATGTTAATTTTCAATACTCTCGTGTACCATTTTCAACCACCTGACGCGGAAAAGAACTTTCCTCTAATCATCAACGTGTTCATTTTCAGTAACTTCCACAACACTGTATGACCTGCTCTGGCTTTAACATGTGACCAGAAAGTTCTGGGATGTAATTCCAGCACGGATACTGCAGTTGTACCCTTGGGTGACACACTTAGCCAGAAGAGCTTGTGTAAACAGCCAGGCTTTATGAATCTAAAGGAAAGTATAATGTTTTAAGACGTGTGAGTCAGTCTGCTTCAAGGGTTCTATCTTTCTTATCCACACAGCTGGTGTTTCTCAAATAGCAGTCTGTGCTGTAATGCAATATATATGGAGCATATACCATAAAATTCTGCAAACCTACAGCATGTACTATAGAATGCTGCAAACTTATGGCATATACTATAGAATACTGCAAACCTACAGCGTGTACCATACAATATTGGAAACCTATGGCATATACCATAGAATAATGCAAACCTATGGCATATACCATAGAATACTGTAAACATATGGCATATATCATAGGATAGGGGCTCCCAACCTAACAAAACTGGTCCATTGCCAGTATTCCATCGCTCCATGGAAATCTGGAGGTTTTGTAGAGAGGTTAGTTAAATTTCCAAAATTTCCAAAAATAACCAATAAAAAATAACCATTATTTTTTTAATGACCCCTCACCTTCACATGTTCTGTTCACATCTGAAATAAAAGGAAACTGTCCAACTTGTAAAATCAGTGACTGATCCACCCACAATCACACCCTGCCCCCTGGCATTTTACCAGCCCATGATGTTTTTGTAAAACGTAAACCGCTCCACTGACACCAAAAGGTTGGGAGCCCCTACCATAGAATACTGCTAACTTATGCCATATAACACAGAATTCTGCAAACCTAAGGTATATACCATAGAACACCACAAAGCCACAGAATATACCATAGATTGTTGCAAACCCACAACATATACCATAGAATATTGCAAACCTATGGTACATACAACAAAAAAATACCGTAAACCTATGGCACGCATGGAATACTGCAAACCCATTCAGCCAAATATTCTCAGACAAGATGTTTCACAATTACAATGATCATCATGCCACTCAGTTCTTCAACTCTTTGACACCATAAGGCACATCCTACTCAAAGATCCTTTAGCAAGACACTCCTTTAAGCATTTCACAGATATGCTGAAATACATGTCGAAGGAAATGTCTCAAAGGAATATCGCAACCATAACCTCTATGTACTATTTGCACTGTGCAAATCTTTGACCTCACACTTCGAAAACTTCAAAGAGATGAGCACGTATATCATAAAAACAAAGCAGAAAACTTAATAGCTTTCTCTGTCTTCCGATTTGTTCATTTAATTAGACAACGAGCTTCCTGCAGTAGTCAGCTAATAAACAGCAACAAATACTAAACAGTATAAAGTATTCAAAATCAACCTTAAGCATTATTATGAACATCAGTACTATCGTCATTATTCACAATTAGCATTAATGTTGCTTTTACCCTGTCGCTTCAGCATGAATTAGTAAGAATTATTTCCATTAATGATTGTATTTTTTATAACAAGGACCAATGACACTTGTTTTGGTGTAAAGGAAAAAGAAGAGAGCTATGGATGGATATGCGGATTAAAGAAATTTCTCCAGAGCTGTTAACTTCTGCCTGAGAAACCATTTTGATCATGTGCCCCCCTTGATTTCTGCTCTTTTTATCTGCTGTCTGGCTTTGAATTCAGCGGTATGACACTGAAGCCCCCGTTTCTGAGTTGTTCATACAGCCCTTTTTCATTGTCATTCCCCTGGATAGCTACACTTGAGACTCTTCTGTCATGACGGGAAGCGGACACCAAGCCGCACTGGAGGCAGACAGAAATCACAGCTGTCCATGTTCCAGTTTTTCTCTCATTCAGCTGATCCCGCTAAGGTAAGACATCCTGGCCCCTATGCAACAGACTGCTCTCTCCTCTCATTTTCCTGCTTTTCTTCACACTCACTCTATCCTGCCCCCCTCCCCCATCCCATGATTCTCACTCCTCTGCTTTTTTGACGGTTATTGTTACCATGTGGGTATCCTCGCCCCTTCAAGCCCAGCTCCCGCCACGCCAAAACAGCCCCCTCCCCCCCGCCCCAGCCCCTCACACATCAGACTCAATGCTGGACAGCTTCTCATACACATGCCCATTGCTGGAGGTGTTGAAGGACCTCTGTACCTGGCCCAAGCCCAGCCCGTCCCGGGAGGACAGTAGCTTGTTGTTGCTGGGGCCCCCAAGGTGGTTCCCCAGGCCGCCACCTACCCCACCAAGGCACAGCTCCTTGGGGAACCTTGGGGCCACGTTGGCCATTACCCCGGCTGTGGCAGACGCGGGCAGGAAGGAAGTCACGCCCATAGAGCCCCTGAAGTCACTCCGGCTACCCTTCATGAGCTGCTGCTGCTGCTGTTGCTGCTGCTGCTTCTTTATGTAGTACGATTTGGCTCCATGAAGGAGGCACTGGTCATCCCCGAAGGTAGGAATAAACGGGTTTTGGTTCACCTTGTCAGGGTAGAGGGATTGAGACAAAGAATAGGCCCCTCCACCACCTCCTCCACCTCCCATCAATTCTCTCTCCCTATCCCTGCTGTCTCTCTCCCCCACTGACCGACGATGCAGGCCACCCTCACCCCCTCGGAACAGCCCAAACGGGGAGGCCCCCTTTGCCCTCTCCCCACCAAAGAAGAGTGGATCTCTGTCTCGGTCTCTTTCCGATCCTCCGTGTCGTTCAAACATGTGAGCATATGGACTCCCGCCCTCCGCGAAGCGATCTTTGTCTTTCAGGCTCACACTCCTGGGTGGGGGCAGCATCCCCCCCGCACCTCCAGCTCCCATACCCCCCATGCCTACTCCCCCCATGACCCCAACGCCGCCAGCCTCCTCTTTCTGCAGGTCTACAAAGGTGTCATATGAGTGTTGCCGTCGCAAAGCCTTGCCACCCAGCCCAGATTTTCTCCGCTGGGCCTGGGTCTGTGACTGTACCCCCCCAGCTCCAACGCCTCCCATTCCTCCACCGAGTTGTTCCAAAAGGTGGTTGTTGTCCTCACTGATGTCATACAAGTTGCTTGTCTTCTTGCAGGCTTCACACCGCATGCAGGTGGCTGAACTGGGACGACTGTTACCACCCACTACTCCGCCCACTGAGGTTCCGCAGCTGCCTACTCCAGGTCCTCCTGAATACACTCCGCCCCCACTTACCCCACTCCCATGCAGGGACATCTGCTTGACGCCTGCACCTGCACGGCAGTTTCGGCACTCCCAATCCCCCCCAGCCAGTCCTCCGCTGGTGACCCCTGGGACAGTCTGTGGACCAGAGGCACCTGCGTTCACTCCGCCCACCACGCCACTCTTACAATCTGGCTTCTTGCCTTTGCCTTTCATGAAGTCGTCCACCGGCACCAGACTGGTACAGTTACCCCCCGCTCCAGCCACACCACCAGCACCACATCCACCTGCTCCACTCACCAGGCCTCCTCCACCACCTCCAGGACCATCAGTCAAATCCACATGCTCCCATTGAGGCACCCCTTCTTTTGGCCGAAATTGGTCCAAGTAGAAGTCCCTTAAGCCCTCTTTGTCACGGAAAATATATGAAGAGCAGTTACCACCAGCACCTCCTGTCCCTCTTTGGGACTTCCGGTCCAATGGAAACAGGGGTGGGGAGGCCGAGCGGTGGGCTTGGGACCCATGGTAGTGGTGGTGTGCAGAGTGGTGGGGCCGCCTCCTGTACCCAAGCTCGATCTCATCCAGCTCCCGTCTCGACTTAGCCGAGGCCGGCCTCTTTTTCAGGCTGTCCCGATACTGTTTGCGCTTCTTGGCGTTCCCTTCCAGGTTGCCGTAGGTGACCGTGTGTGTGGAAATATCTGACACGTCTGACCGAATGTT
This sequence comes from Stomatorhinus walkeri, assembly GCA_026784285.1. Taxonomy (NCBI): domain Eukaryota; kingdom Metazoa; phylum Chordata; class Actinopteri; order Osteoglossiformes; family Mormyridae; genus Stomatorhinus; species Stomatorhinus walkeri. The sequence goes on from JAODUD010000045.1 coordinate 1,623,584, forward strand.
CCCATCATCTCCGCCCCCACCGAATCCTCCCCCACAGTACCGGTCCTGTCCCGCAATAAACCCAGAGCTGGAGGCTGCACCTTTGAAAGAGAATTTTCCGTAAAGGTCCGCTAATCCTTGCTTAAACCCTTGACCAGAGGATGGGGTCTGGCCAGCAATCAGGTCAAACTTATTATTGTTTCTGTGTGTCAGAGAGGGTCGAGGTTGAGTGGTGAAAATTGGAGCCACCCCACCCCCAAGACTATCGCAGTCAAACATGCCACCCTCCAATGAGCTTGCACTCCCAAGACTATGTGGTCTATTGGGTGGGGGCCCGGACATGCCCAAGGCTAGCCCGGACCCCGAACCCGGGTAGTGGTGCAGATAGTGGTCTTGGTACAGGTTGCTGTCCTTTAACTGCAGGTTCCCAAACGTCCTCTCCACCTCACTGATGTAGTCGCTAAACATGTTGTCCTCAGCCAGGTAGGGCGGCTTGCAGTCTGAGTGGCCAGCCAGGCTGCGCCGATGCTCTGAGATGTCGTAGACAGATGATTCGCGCCGGATGAAGTCCAACGCACTATGTGGCGAGCCATTGACCCCCGAGAGCGAGGCCATGTTCTTGGCCGTTCGCAGCAGCCGCATGATGTTGGAATGCGTGTTGTTCATGGTAGCTGAAGGCGAATTCATGGGCGACTTGGTCTCCTCGATCTGGACACCATGGATGCAGCTGTAGATTTCCTGTAGGTGGGGATGCACGGAGGGGTCAGGAGAAGGGCTAGGGAAATGTATGTATTCCCAACCAATGACACATTGGAATATATAATGTATATCCAAAACACATGTGAGTAATGCATACTTGGCAAAGAAAGAGACTGGGGAGGGGAACATGAGAGACTGGTGGGACTTGCCTGGAACTTAATCAACATGATTAAGATACATGAGAACAATGGGGGCTTTAATACCGAGCCATCAAGCCCATGTCATGGTACAAAACTGGAGTGGAGAAGACGACACAAAGAGATTGTCAGAGTAAATGACGGGAGGACATTCGCTTTCAATGGCGGACGATAAAGCGCAAGACATAAATCAACGGTGCATGACAGACACATGTATAAAAGAAATGCTCTGTTCTTCAGAAGACGATATGAGGCAAACAAAATAAAGGTCAAAGTTGACTTGCGGGGATGCTGGGGGGGTTTGGTGGGGGAAGATGGTGGATATTACCATTCAATACACTGTCCTGGCAAGCAAATTTGTCCTTCTTCAGTCATCCTCCCAATACCTAGGAATGGCAGAGTATCTGTCCCCCCATATTTTTTATTGTGCATCTTCCATGTTTATATCCAAGGCCTTCTTTGACTGCTAGTCTGCATGCTCCCCCTACCCCCAGCTGTCTTTCCACTTTAGGCTGTTCAGCTGCACTGATCTCTGGCCTGCTTATAAATATAACATTGTTTTCCGCGGGATGTTATTGTCTAATATTTTGCCGAGTCGCCTTTGCTGCACTACCCTTCCACTGCTCCGGCTTCTCTCTGCGGACGCTTTGATTCAGGGGAGGTATTAATGTGCCGTTGCAGCCCTTCCTCCGGCAACGGGCGAGAGCAAGAGAGAGAGACGGAGACTCGGCCAGAGTCTCGCAGAATTAACTCCCCGGGGGACAGGTCCAGGTGTATGAGAAGGCCAAAAAGGCGTAAGGTGTGGAAGAAGAAGTGGCACGCAGTAGGTGGGCCCTGCTACAGACATCTGGTGAGCTGTTACATGATGTCACAATGATTCATCGTACAAGATGCACATTCCCATGCATGTAAATCATAGTGGCCCCGGCGGAAGTCGCCTGGTGGTGCGGAGCGTTGAGAGTCGTGTTCAAAATGTCAACAGAATCGGCACTGCAGCGTCTGCTCCAAGAAGAGGCTTGGACTATGAGGGAGTGCTTAGGGAAAGAGAAATCAACCAAGTGTGACCGATTTCTGTCGCTGTTTCTGCAAGTATTCCTGTCCCGAAGTGCGACGCTGGGTTTGGCCAAGTATGGGGCAAATATTTACTATGACTAGAAGCATACTTTGGTGCGAGCACTTATGTAAACACCTCATTAAAGCGGGGTTATTCATTGCCCAGAAAGAGTGGGAATGAAACCGGGATCTGACAATCTGCTAAGCCCACACACCGAGTTGAATCCTGCCGTGTCAAACATCTGACGTCATCTTTGGAGGCAAAGGCAAACTACTTAAAGTACAATGACAACCACACTCAGGCAGCTGTATACTCTTATTCAAGGTCGGGTTAATTTTAACTTGATGAAAGAGAAGAAACTTAATAATAAACCAGAAATTTCCCGTAAAGATGATGACAAGGAGAGCCATCTGTTTTGGGAAAGGAAATCAGAAAGTAACACAGGCACCCTGGAGGTACACCTATATAAGTCATGCTGATGGAGTAGGCTTTTTCTTCCTTCATTCTTAGAACAAAGAAAACAGGCAGCGAATTAGCCACCCTGGAGGTCCTCCTCACATGTTGATTTAGTCAGCGGGACGTGAGGCTCTTTCTTCCCCATTTCTTAGATTACAGGGAAACAGGCAGTAAAACAGCCACCCCAGGATCCTGCTCCTACTCACCCTGCTAATGGAGTATGTGATGCCGGGCTTGCCGGAGCAGACACCCATGAAGCAGAAGCGCAGCTGCCAATAGAAGAGGTGCTCACAGATGAAGGTGATGAGTGAGAGCGCCATAGCTGCCCCCAGCATGTAGAAAACCCCCGCCATGTTGTCGATGTCCAGCTGGCTGCTCATCACCTCGTTCTTTTCGTGGTGGCAGATGCCAGTCAGCCAAAGTGCCTCCAGTTCCTCCATTTCACCTTGGTGGAGGGAGGACACAGGCAGAATAGTGGGGGGGGGGGGGGAAGGGAGATG
>JAODUD010000045.1:1646324-1660934 GCA_026784285.1 Stomatorhinus walkeri
CCCCCCCCCCCCCCCCCCCCCCCCCCCCCCCCCCCCCCCCCAGTGGATTCAGTTCCCAGCCTCCGTCCCCCTACAGCCAATATCTCATCATAATTAATAAATGATTAACAGTGCGTCTGCCTGTTTGACGTGCCAGTATTTAGGCAAAATGACTTGGGGGGTGGGGTGGGGTGGGGGTTGGGTGGCAAAACCATTTCACTCTTAAGGCTATTATCTTGTATGTCAGCGGGAGTTAATTAACATTGATTATTCACTTTGGGTCATACTGATACCTTCATTGTGGACACACACACGAGTCTGATATATGGGCCAGACAGGCCTGAGATGAAGGTAGGCCTGTGTGTGTATGGGTTCCTATAGTTGGGATTAGGGTTAGACATGAATGCATAGTCCCCACAAAGATACTAAGACAAGTACAGATATGTACCTAGTCTGTGCGTGTGTGAGTGTGTGTGTGTTTTACCACTCCTGTACCCTTAGCAAACCACTGGGTCTTTAAATAAAGGGAGTGAAGGGCAGATGATTTAACTATGATTGACACCAGCAGATGAAAAGGTCGGGGCCTTGTCAGTCCTGCCCCTGTTCATCTCTGCCTCTCTCTTTCCCACCTCTCCCTTCCTCTCGGTCCCTCTCTCCCTTCCTCTCGGTCCCTCTCTCCCTTCCTCTCGGTCCCTCTCTCCCTGCCATCTCCGTCCCTCTCTCCCTTCCTCTCGGTCCCTCTCTCCCTGCCATCTCAGTCCCTCTCTCCCTTCCTCTCGGTCCCTCTCTCCCTTCCTCTCCGTCCCTCTCTCCCTTCCTCTCAGTCCCTCTCCCCCAAAATCCATCACGTGATTTGCCTTCATGTCTCACCTGTGCCCCCATCCCTGCGGTGAAGCATCCCCATCACTCTCTGCTATGTTTATTCAGATCGTCTAGATGGGAGTACGACACGCTCTCAAGGCTGCCAGAAGCACTTAGAGGAACATAATCAATTTCTCTCTCTCTCTCACACACACACACAGACACACACACACACAAGTTGGTCTTCCTATCTAAATGGGAACCGTCCATTCATTTCTATGGGAAGAACCTTAATTCCAATCACGACACCTATAACCCCTACCCATCCCTAAACCTAACCATAAATAACCAACCAACCAAGTACAAGACTTTTGGCATTTTTACTTGCATTCACAGGTTTTTTGTAAAACTGAGGTTATCCAAATGGGGACCTCAAAAGATGTCCCCAAATGTAGGGAAATTTCAGGTTTTACTATACTTTGGGGACAATTTGGTCCTCAAATGTGATCTATGCCAACACACACACACACACACGCACTACCTTATTACCTTGTTCCTTCTCACAATTTTCTCCGCTCTATCAAAAGGTCATGTGGCACCCAAGCTCCAAAAATCATTCCTTGGACCCTCTTGAACCCCTATGTCACCCCCCCCCCCACTTTTTTTTTATCTGTACACCTCTTGACTGACAACAGCTGGGTAGACAAAGAGAGAGCGAGAGAGAGAGAAAAAGGGAGAGATCGAGGAATATTTCTAATTCAAAGAGACAGGCTATGTCTCCATGGCAACATGGTTGCCATCGAAACGGTCTCGTTAAAGATGCCATTAGTGCGAATGAAAATATCTACTCACCCACCGTTAGCCCTGTACGCAGACACTAGTGCGCACAAGCACATACAGGCACATGGCGGCAAGGTAGCCGCAGGCTGATCGGAACCGCGCGTCTCCGGAACTGCGCCACTTCACGCCACGTATGCAGGTAGCGCAGGATGAGCAGTGCCCCCACCCCACCCCCTGCCTGATGTCACGCCCCCATTGTGACAAATGAGAAGAGTCACTTCCACGGTGCTATCGCCAGGCAGCCATTGGAGCAAGGTTTGGTGGCGGGGGGGTGGGTTGAGTCAATCGACATGGAGATGTGACAGGGGGCCATGACCCGCTGCTTCTCCTTCGGGTCTCCATCACAGCTCCGTGATCTTAACCAGAAAGGAGCCTGCTGGACCTGCCAGAGGGTGGCTCAGGCAATGGGACGCCATGGAGTGGAGGTTGCGGCCGCCCACCAAGGGCCCAAAGAGGAACGCCGCGACATGTGCGGCCAGTTGACGAGATGGCATCGCGGTGCATATTGCATTTGAAATGCCGCGCAAATGCAGGTCACGTGACACTGCGTGTGCGTTTGTCACTGCACATGTCAATTTAACATAAAGTCGACATCCCAACTGACCGGGGGTCACTTGTCTCACCATCACCCGTTCACTCTTTGTCTTTATGCTCCCCCCCCCTGCCACTCAGCTGCCCTCCAGGGGATACGAAGCCTGTGATCTCTGGTCCGGACTTTACAACACGCAGTACTCAGCACTTACTGCATCACAGGGGAAGGCCAGAGGCGGGGGAGGGTGGGCTGGAGGCAGGACGAGCGAAGGGCAAACGTGGGTGTAAGGGGATGGAGGACGAGAGGCAGCAGAGCAGCCGGAACAAAGTGACAGAGCCAGAGAAAGAAAACAAAAAGAGAAGGATGGGGGGGCATAATGAGAAAGTGATGGAAATGAAAAGAAAAGGGGGGTGAAAGATGAAAGAGATAGAGGAGGAAGAAGGAGACTGATGAATAAGTGGGGCATGAGTGGGGCTATCAGCCCTGATAGAGTCATGCTGAATGTTTATATCACGTGAGACTTCTGTGTGGTAGGGGGGGGCAGTAACCATACTGTGCATCAGAACTTCACAGGAAGAAGGACCTGAAACAGACTGGTATTCCGCTGTCACACAGGACTCAGAGACAGAAAGAAAAAGGATGGAATGTGAAAAACATGAAAATTAATAAGAGAGCTAAGATTGATTGAGCAGTAGGGCAAACAGTGCAGTGGGGCTCAGTCTGTACCCACGGCCATCCGGGCCCAAGTGAGTCATACTCCCTAAATAGGAGTATAGTCTCCATGAGCCAGGCATGGGCAGCTCCATTCCATCAAGAAGAAAGCATCCACAGACAGTACCATACATCATTAATATGCAATTAAATCCTCCAATTACTGCTGCTAGCTTTTAACCACAGACAAGATAAATACATAAACTATAGAAGGAATCAGGCACCTCCCCACAATAGCCTGATCAGTGCAAAATCAGTGAAAACCCAATGGTGAATAAAAAGCCAATGGTGAATAAAAAGCCAATGGTGAATAAAAAGCCAATGGTGAATAAAAACCATGTCCCTGGCCAACTGGCCATCCTGAACACTGTAAACCAGAACGCTTTGTGGTGCTTCTGAGGCAGGCGAGTATGTTCTGCATCTGCGGCAGTTAGGAGTTCAGGGTGGTACTGCCAATAAAACGCTCTTTAAAGCCGTGAAAATTGCCTGTGCTTATGATTGTCCCTGATAAAACATTTCTCCACAAATAACCCAATGGATCACATGTATGGTCTGTTACAGAGGCACATGGCATCTGATCTACAGAGCGCAGAACATCCTGTCTGCAGAGCGCAGAACATCCTGTCTACAAGGCAAAGGACATCCTGTCTACAGGGCACAAGACATCCCATCTATAGAGCGCAAAGCATCCCATTTAAAGGATACTGGATAGTTCATCTACAGAACATAAGCTATCCTGCCAATAGGGCACAGGACATGCTGTCTACAGGGCACAGGACATGCTGTCTGTAAGGCACAAAACACGCTGTCTATGGCAGAAGACACACTGTCTGTAGGACACAGGATACACTGTCTACAGGGTATAGGACACGCTGTGTATAAGGCACAGGACACGCTGTCTATAGGGCATAGTACACAGGACATGCTGTCTAAGGAGCACAGGACATGCCGTCTACAGGGCACAGGACATGCTGTGTACAGGGAACAGGACATGCTGTCTACATGGCACAGGACATGCTGTCTAAGGGGCACAGGACATGTGGTCTACATGGCACAGGACATGCTGTCTACATGGCACAGGACATGCTGTCTAAGGGGCACAGGACATGCTGTCTAGAGGGCACAGGACATGCTTTCTACATGGCACAGGACATGCTGTCTAAGGGGCACAGGACATGCTTTCTATAGATTGTTCACAAAACACATGTCCTACGAAGCAAGAAAAATTATAAGTCAGTCTTAACATTCATGTTTGAAATGGACGAAAAGAGGCAGGAAAAATAGGACACACATATTTAGGGCTCGCTCTCTTTCTTAAAAGCATGCTAGCTGGACAGCCACATCTCGAAATCAGGACAGAACGAGAGAGAGTATTGATAGAGGGAAGGCAAAAAAACAGAAAGGGAATATTATAACACCGGGGTCGGTGACTGAGGAGAAGCAGCGCGTGACAGCGGAATGAGAGAGGCTGGGCAGTTTGGGTGTCTTGAGGGCCTGCCCCGCCGCACGTGTTTTTTAGCGAGCAGGACAGTGTATCATAGCGGAACGGTGCTGGACCTCATTAACCGCTGCCGCAAAACAAGCCGGCCAGTGATAGATCACATTTACGGATGGACAGGATCGGCTGGGCTGATTAAAACCCTGCTGACTGGGCGTTGCCAACGGTGACAGCTAGCCAAAACGACCCCCATCCCTGCCTCAGGCGAGGTGACCCCGAAAAACAGCTCCCCTCTGAATTGACCTCATAGGAGGGCTGGCCCCAGCAAAACAGTTTCATTACACCCCCCCCCCCCCCCAAAAATGGGAATATGTGCCAGACACAGGTCACATCCGTCAGCATTCAGGTCCGGTACATCTCATTCCCGACTGCCACGAAATCGCTCCAGGAATAAATTAATCACCTCAGTCACACCTCTGAGGGCCGGGCAGTTCTGGACTGATGAAGTGTTGCGTTACGCCGTGAACATGGTGCAGGGGCTGCGTAGGGGTCCAACATGGAAGTGGCGGGGCACTCTTGAGCGTTAAACTGCCTCTTGAGTTTTGTTGCGCCCTTCCACTGACATCATTCAGTGGTGGGATTAAAACAAACAAACACAAAACCCAGTGCCTGGGGTACAGGGGAGCACATGGGCGATCAGGTGCCGAAACACACTGCGCACAGAGAAACACAAAACACCACACATATATGCTAAAGGACACTGTGCGGCTCAGAGGGTCAGGACCCCACACCTGTGATCGGAAGGTTGTCGGTTCAAATCCTCAGGTCGGTAGAGTGATTTCGGTGCTGGGTCCCTGAGCAAGACCCATAACCCCTGGGAAGTGGCTGACACTGCGTTCTGAATTGTACAGTGAGTTGGATAAAAGTGCTGGCGAAATAGATAAATATTCAGTGGCCTCAAAATATTATGCCACACACACTTCCCATCATGCCCCAGCACAGCCACCCCCCACAGGCACGTGCTTCCAGTGCCCTTCAGCATTTTACAGAATAAATCGAAATCACGTTCCCCCCAGCAGGCCTCTCACAGCACAGCAGCACAGCCCCCCCCCCCAGCCACCAGATTAAAGGAGTGTGTCACCCTCCTGCTTCTCCATCTCCCCCTAATTAATCTGAGCCTCACCTGTGCCGCCTGCACCCCCTTTCTGGCCCCATTTGTCCATCTCTGCTCTTGCCATCACGCTTGAATTCCTCCACACTTCCTGTCTCCTCCTGTCTCTCTCTTACGCCCTGATCCAACACTGCCTCCCCTCCAAGTCGTGGTCAGCTTCTTCCTACTTCCCTCCCAGTCAGTCCATTTATCCCTCTCCATCGGTGGAAGAATGAGGAACCCCCCCCCCCCCCATACACCCAGGTTCTATGTGTGTAGATGTGTGAGCTGTTGCCATGCCAACCACGCCAGGAGTACTTGGCCTCGTGTCGGGGTGGGGTGGGGGAGGAAGGGTAATAACGGCTCTTCGCGCACAACCTCCTCCTCGTCCTCCTCCCCTCCACGCTGCGTCTCCCTCACCTCCCATTGTTTACCAGAACCCCATCAGCACATTACCCAGCTATGGTCTCGCTCTGGTGTTACTTGCATGGTGGTGCAGGTAATCGTTTAAATGAAGAATGCGGAGCGTCTCCGTGATCCCGCCTGGATCTGGCAGCCGGGAGCAGCAGACGTGATGCATACTGAGTTAATTCCGTTAAATTATTCCAGGCCGTTAACTACCTCAGTCAAAGTGGAGGCAATGTACCGTTTTGCTTATAGCCCCAGTCTGACGCCACCACCTCCCCACCCCATGTCAGCGCATGTACTCTGTTCGTAGATACAAATGGAAGTGAACTTTTCATACCTGGCCTCCTCTTTGGCTGTTCTTTGCTACCCAGGATGAACTGGGCTAAAGACTAGCATAGTCTATATGAGTTATAAGCCCTCCACCTGAAAGCCATCAGAAATGATCAGTAATTACGCACCAAATGTACGTGGATATGTGCATGTGTGTGTGTGTGTAAGCCAGTATGAATACTCTGAGTATGTGAGTGCATGTGTGAATGCATATTTCCGCCAGTAGGGGCACTCTGTGGTATGGAAAGTAGTCTGTTCTCACAGTTTTGTTTGCAGAGGCAGGATGAAAAGGTGGCCCCCCCGTCACTCAGCCAGCTCCGCCACGCCATGACACTGAGGACAAGTTTCTGAAGTCACTGCTCTGTGCCTCCAACCCATCACCCCACCCCATCCCTGTCACTCATCCTTCTCTCAGCAATTCAGTCTGCAACTTCATCCAATGTCCTCCAGAAGTCTCCGCGCCCACTGGCCCCTCAATCGACCCCTCATGGAGCCGGCCTACCTTGGCCGCCATGATCATGGATGAGCCGCCACGGATGCCCAGGATGGGGATGTGCGTCTGGGCTGAGATGAAATCCAGGATCTGGGCGATGGCCTCCTGGTCGGTATCATCACCGAACACCACACCCTGTAGCCAGTGCTTGGTCATCAGATCGCAGATGCGTGTGATGATGCTCTTGGGGTCCGTCTCATTCATGGTGACCAGTTCCACATTGGGTGGCAGTGGCATGTGCTGGAAATCGTCCTTCTCACGGCCCTCAGCCAGCGCCAGTTCGCTGGAGTTGCCCACCAGCACCACAGCAATGCTTTGGCCCTGCGCCAGCTTGTTGGGCGGTGGGGGGGGTGGTGCCACAGGGATGTAGTGCGGTCCACCCCTCTCCTGTCCGCCCTTTTCCCGCCGACACGTGCCTGGGGTGGCCAGTGACAGGACGTACAGGAAGAGGAGGAAGAAATGTGGGGAGAGATGCGGGGAGCCCCTGGGAAAGACACGACGGTCCTGTGAGGCAGAGGACGGACGACCGTGGCACGCAGGCATGACGGAGGAGTGGAGACGTAATCCCTGGGCAGAGGGAACAGAAGGAAAGGTGAGCAGAAGCAGTTAGTGCAGAAGGAGCTGTGTGATCAGCAGTAATTAACCACAGCAGACACAGCAGCGCCTCCATCACACATGTTGGTACATAACAGAGCCCGGAGAAACTGGGCCACTGCAGGGCAAGGTGCAAGGTGATAGACAGTTGACCTGACAGGCAGACAAACAGATGGACAACATGACAGACAAGCAAACTGACAGGCAATCAGAGAGATTGATGGACAGATTGACAGACAGGCAAACCAACAGGAAGACAAAGAGACTGATGAACAGACTGACACACAGACTGATGGACAGTATGACAGACAGGCAAACCAACAGGCAGACTGTTAGACAGGCAGCCAGACAGGCAGACAGACTGTTAGACAGACAGACTAATGGACAGTACGACAGACAGACAAACCGACAGGCAGACAGACTGTTAGACAGACAGACTAATGGACAGTACGACAGACAGACAAACCGACAGGCAGACAGACTGTTAGACAGACAGACTAATGGGCAGTATGACAGACAGGCAAACCGACAGGCAGACTGACTGTTAGACAGACAGACTAATGGACAGTATGACAGACAAGCAAACTGACAGGCAGACTGACTGCTAGACAGACAGACTAATGGACAGTATGACAGACAGACAAACCAACAGGCAGACAGACAGAATGAAGGACAGTATCTGAGACAGACAAACTGACTGGCAGAAAAATGGATGGACAGACTGGCAAACAGACTAAGAGACAGGCTGATGGGCAGTATGAAAGAGAAGTGGACAATATGATGGCAAGCAGACAGACAGGCACACTGATGGACAAACTGACAGGCAGGCAGACAGACAGACTGACAGCATTCACATATAACGCAAACACGCATAACACATAAACACATAAACACACGCAAACACGCATAACACATAAACACGCAAATGACGGGAAGCCAGAAAAAGCACAGATGTGACAACAAATGAGAGAAGGTAATGAGAGGTAAAGGAGATGGAGGGGAGAGGATGACTAAGAACAAAGGATATATGATGGGAGATGGGGGAAAAGGGATTTTTATCGACTCTCTAAGGGACAGACCCATGGGCTGAGTGATGCGCTGACAGGGCGACTCGGAGCGGCTATGAGATTGATTAACTGACTATCAGACTGACAGACGGACAGATTCAGGGACTGACTGATAGACTGTCTGACCCTGCCTCCACGCCCCACACTGCTCTGCTGCACTCTTTCTCCCTCTCTCTGAATGACCACAAATCTCTAACTATTATTTATAGACCTTTCCATTAACAGTGATGCAGGAAGAGGGGGAGGGAAGAGGGGGAGTAAACGAAAGAAAGTAGGAGCGAAAGAGTACGCACAGCTTATGTTCTGACAGGCATGTTTTGTGTGTGTGTGTATATGTGCATATATAAGTGTATATTTCCGGCAGGGCTCCCAACCTGTAACACAGGGGGAAAAGGGGGACAGTGATAACAAAATATAAACGCACAATAAACACACCGCATGATGGAGTGAGAAATATGTAGATAGAGAGAGAATAGATAAACAGGGACAGAAACATGGGGGTTGGAGAGAGCAGAAGGGCTTCTTTAAGATAACTAATTGCTAGAAGTTCGTCAGGGTTAATTACAGGTCCCTGTGTTAATTGTCAACTGCACGCTCTTCCTAAGGGTGGAAAATGAGGTGGGAGTGTAAGTCCAAGGGGGGTGGGGGGCTGTAACGAAGGGGCAGAAGGAAGAGGACGGAAAGCAGAACCAAGATGGGGATTCAGATTCAGGGAAGAGGGAGAATTAAAGACAGGGTGAGAGAATGAGAGAAAGAGGGAAGATCAGCAACAGATAGATGGAGCAGCAGGAAGAGGGCTAAGGAAAGGAGGGAGGTACAGGGCAAGAGAGAGATGGAGAGAGACGGAGAGAGATGCTCCATTTGAATCTGTACTTCTCCAACAGCACTCAGTTTCCATAGCAACCATTAAAATAGGCCCTCTCAGTGTAACGCTGATGATGGACACAGAGATACACGCTGGTACCCCTCACGCACCAGTGTTCCCCGACACAAACAAATCTGGATGTCTCACCCGCTCATCCACCCGCCCACTGGAGGGCGCCGGCGAGCACAACACACGGGGAACGCGGGGCTGGTTTCTCTTAGCAGAGCCGATAACTGGGCACGTACGGCGCCCTCCCACCACTGGCACTCATACAGGGAGGGGAGAGCCTCTCCTAACCTGCCTTGGGGGGTGAGATGTAGCAACTGTGGCCAGATCCGTTTCACACGCCCGTGAGTTCCCTGGCAGCCGGAATGGACCCCCTTAGCAGCAGAGTCTGGCCTGGGGCAAACAACAGGGCAGCTCAGCCTGAGCAGCTTCATTGTGAGGATTCAGGGATACATACAGAGCAAGCAAAGCAGACAGGAGCAGTGTGACTGTCCTCAAACAGGCCAAATAATACAGAAAGAGGGAAAGAAGCAGGAAATATAGGTGCTCAGCTAGCAGCGGAGACACTGCCTCAGCGAAACGCCGGACGGGTAAGGAGTGGCAGCTGGTGGCGTGGCATACCGCGGACGCTTCCTCTGTCGTGAACGGCACATCTGATTCACAACCCGAAGAATTTACCCGGGGATGGGGGTTACAATCTCATAAGCATTTTCATGCAGCATTCAAAGTCCTCGTGTAAGATAGAGTACAGGAGGAGGTGTACAGTAAAGGATGCTCGTCGTAAGCCGCTTCAATCCCGGCGTCGCCGGTGAATTGCCCCCCCCCCCCCATGCGAATACCAGCTTTTGAAGTGAATGGATTACGTGCGGAGCTTGCAACGCTGGCCGTCCCAAAAAAGTGAGCGATCTCTCCAGGACGCTCGCTGTCCTTAGAGGCCGCAGGGAGGACATGAAACCAGGGCCAAGCGGCAGGGATAATTACATCACAGAGATCTTTACCTCTCTGCCTTTGTTTAAGACAGTGTAAGTACCAGCGAGGCACCCAGGAGAACATTCCATGATAAAAGCCTGAAATGTAAATATCCATCCATTCCTGTTCTGGACCCACTATGTAGGGTCACAGGAGCCTGCAGGAGCAAAGCAGGGAATAACCCAGGATGGACGCCAACCCATCACAGGACACATTCACACATGTACACCTATGGGCAATTTAGTAATTAATTAACCTCAGCGTGTTTTTGGACTGTGGCAGGAAACTGGAGAAACTGGAGGAAACCACATGACGACTGTTGGAGACCATGGAAACCCCACATACATGGAGCCCTGGACCCACAGGCCTAAGGCAACAGCGCCAAACACTCCGCCACCGTGCCAGTGCGCCACAGGTAAGCACAAGTAGCGTAAATTGAACTGCTACGGCAGGGTGACCGAAAGACAAGCCGGGTGGGTGGCCTCGGTGGTAGAGGGATGTTACAGAGAAGCCACTCCATAGTTATGCCATCTGAGCTGGTCTCAGCTTTCTAGAAGCTGGAGGGGGGGAGTGGGGAGTAAACTCTGGGGTCCAGAATGAGTGTAGGTGCGGCAGTTTAAACAAGCAACCAAGATCTATTCAGCATTCTTCCTGACGTCCCTCTACACGCAGTCTTTAACTGCACATTCCCTCTGGGCCACACGCTACACCTCAAACACCTACTGCTCCGGCCCAGACAACGCTCACAGAATTCATTCAACTCAGAATTCATTTACTCTTCTTCACCCTACTCTTTTATTTTTGCCAAAAAGACAACATATTCAGTCACTGTCTCGTGTCTCGCCTTGTGATAACTGGTTCATATCCAATACTGTCTAAAAAGGTCATTCGTTTGGTCCCATTAGGGCCTGGACACATGCCATTCCGTTCATATACGGAGACTGAGCTTGACGAGCCAAGACATGACAAAGAAACCAAAATGACCGCTCGTGAACAGCCTTCCTCTAATCGCACAAAATGTGTTTTATTGACAGCTTTTCGCAGATTAGCACCACGCTAATCTCTCCCGTTCGGTCCATCTCATTCCAAACTGTTATTTTTAGGACTCTGGCTCGGCCAGCCTGGGATTAACGGGGACATTTCAACGCGAGAGGCAACACATGAGCTCGCAGCGCACGGACAGGAAGTAGTCGTCAGGACGCAAGCGGGAATTTACCGCGAACTCCGACCTCCTTGTCTGATAGCTAATCACAAAGACAGGGCCATCGTTGCTGCTGTCCGTGTTGCTCCCAGCAGCAAACATTAGAAAGAGGGCAGATAAGATGCCAACTTCTGCAGCGTCTGTGTTTCCCTCACAGACGGATGAAGGTTTACGCCTCTCTACACTGCAGCAGAGGTACACAGTGGGGAAAAACGCAACAAAATCTGCGATGGAAGTAATCGAATAACATAAAATCAGCAAATTGAAACTCTTGTAAAAATTCCAAAATCGTTATGATGCTCCATCCACTGAAATACAATAACCTGAATGTCACAGCAATTGAGAAACTACATTTTTTGAAAGTGCAAATGATTCTGAGGAACAACTGAGGTGACTGCACTGTAGAGGGGAAAAGGACTAATCTTGGTATATCAGAAGCTCAGTATCCATTTGGAAAGGAGTCGCTCTTTATTCATATTTACACAAAGGCCATCAGGCTTTGTTTATCTAAATGCCAAATAAATTATTGTGTTTTATTCGCTGGTCTTATTTAATTCTCCATTTCTTCGATAAGCTATACTCCACCCATATTTAAAGGCAGGGGGCGCTCATGAGCACTTCCTCTGCGGTCTATGCGAACCACATTCAGTCGGGGGGGCCGGACTGCCATGCCTTTGCGCATACACTCTGGCTCCTGGCAGCGGGACCTGAACGCGATGGCGGCCCGCGCCCCAAGGCACGCGTGGTGCCGTGTAGGACATGTCATTCGGTTTTTCCGGAGCACGTGTCTGACGAGCTCGCCAGCCCCGTGACCCCGGGCGCCGTCAGCAGAATTAATGTCGATTCCTTCCAGCGACAAGCCTGACCTTACTGGCTGTGCGCTTCTCCTTCTGCTGTTCTTCACTAGAAAGCTCCACCCAGAAGCAGTGCTTCACTGCGGCACACGCTCTAAGCCCATTTAGGGTGGAGGCCCCGGCGCCATCTGTGGCCATGTTTAATGTCGCAGCAGAAAGCGCTGACGACGAAAAGCTCAGCCGACTGGCTGTGTATTCTGTCTATAGCGCTTTTCCGTAGGTGACAAGCGAGTGCTGAACCGAATGCACATAGTTTGCTAACAGGTGAATGCCAACATCGGTGTGGATTTCGGTGATGATGCAGGCGGATCACCAGCTCTAACCTAACCACTTATGCGGCGGCCATCACCTGAGCGATTTCAGGAGCTCGCAACCGAGACCTTCCCTCGCGACCCAAATGACGTATAGAGGGTTAGGCCAAACCACTGATTGTTTTACATACAATACAATTATAATTGTTGTTATCATTATTAGTAGCAGCAGTATTATCATAATTATAATTATGCTGGCAGTGTTACTGTTATTGCTCTCATAATATGACCTTCTACCTCAGGAAAGAATAACACGTCTTATAACTTTCATAACGCTAAGGAGAAATTCTAGGATCATTTCATGATGGGGCCATAATTCATACAGAGGGGCCAACCATATCATTAGCCAATGGTATGTCTTGAAAGGGTGAGTGATGAGGCGGGGCCAACATGGGGGCCAATCATTTTCCAGCTAGGGCTAGTGCCCCTGAAGTCCCGCCCCTGGTTACATCTGTCTTGTCATTATCTTTAGCAGATGCTAGTTCCTTTATCTGGACTGACTACCGGGCAGATTCCTCTCTAAAAGTGCCTGTATGCTCGTCAAACAGACTATACCATTGTGCCGATGGCCATCATGAGCTTCAGCCATTGCTGGTACTCTAAGCTAACCGGCCGAAGACCGAATTTGAGGGAAAAAAAAAAACTGCCCGGCCCCCCATGAGAAGAATCGGGAAATGGGGCATGTACAACCCGCACTGTAAATGATGCCCGCATACTGCGAGAAAAGCTGAAATGGTGGTACCTCTTTATGGCCAACGTGACACGCTTTGCGCCTAACGGCGACATCAACCGCGTGTCACTCTCCTGTTTAAATCACAGCTACACAGAGGCCCCGCCGGTGCTGAACGATTTTAATTAAAGAGGCAGCGAAAAGTCAGCAAGAGAGGGAAAGGGAAATAGAGAGTGGGGAGGGGGTAACGCCACAGAAGGGGAACGTGGTGGAAGGTGGAGCCACAGAATAGAAGGGGAGAGGTTATAGACTTATGGAAGGAGAGCAGCAAAGAGGAGGAAAAGGAATGAAAGGACAGAGAAACGCTCTGACGACAATTTTGAGTTATTCTCTCTTACCCGTGTAAAGCGCCTTGGGGCAACACTGTTGCGAAAGGCACTATATAAAAATAAATTGAATTGAACTACAGGCCAGCATCACCTCTGTAGGTAGTTCATTATATTTCTTTATTGTCGTCTTCCATTTTCCACGTGTAAAAGCAACGTGGCCTTCCCTCTCCCTCCCTCTCTTTCTCTAGCACCTCTCCCTCTGTCATTCTACCTGATTGATTTTTGCCATTATAAAAGTGCATAGGGAATTCTCCAGCTCTGATACTTAACACACGCTTATGTATTACATGATAAGCAGAGTCACCTCCATCCCTGACATAAACATTCAATCGTCATGACATTTACACGTAAATTACAGATAAAACATAGACAGGAAAAATCATATAAATCCAAATGTTCAGATATATGTTCCCACTCATACACACACATAAGCACACACACACCATACACACACAAACATGGAAATGGCTCCATCGATTGCCTGCCCTTCACATTCTGTCTATAGCGCTTTTCCACAGGTGACGAGTGACTGCTGAACTGGATGCACGGAGTTCACTGTCAAGGGGGGGCTGCACACATACACCCGCTGCAGTGAAACCGCCGTCCACCTGCCACAGCCCAGTGGAGATGCTGGCAAATCAGCTTCTCACTCCTTCATGAGCCATAATTTCTCCAAAAAGCCAAATCAATCACTGGGTGACGGGCAGCTTTAATGCGGGAGGCGAGTCACGGGCGCCGGGGTCGAGAGCTTGGGTCGCTGGCCTGCTTCTGCCAACGCAACCCTGCCGTTTCCTCAAGGATTCACAGCGTCATTACTTTGGATTTCTGCCTCATTGTCGCAACACTGATCCTTATAGTCAAGGCAGAGCTGATTCACAGATGAAGCTGGGCATTGGAGGCTGTGGACGGACTTATCTTAATAGTCTGATTTGCCTAGGGGGAGAGTTCTTGGGCTGTTGCTGTTGCCTGCCCCCTCCAGCCCCCCCTGGGATCCATCGCCCC
>JAODUD010000045.1:1682959-1715002 GCA_026784285.1 Stomatorhinus walkeri
CCCCCCCCCGCGGAGAAGCGGTTCCTCAGCGAGCTTTTAGTCCTGATGCTGCTTAGTCTCCTGCTGGATGAAAAGGAGGCGCATAGAGCACATGCAGGGAGGATGTAACCTCTTAGGATGCAGAAGGCTGTTTTCCTGCAGACTATTATTACCTGACCAAGTGAAATGAACATCAAAACAAACCGTCTCCTTATGCAATACAGACTTTAGTGCTCTAGTCTCATCATCCCTGTCACTAACTTTTGCACAGGAAAATTTATTTCAAAAAGTGTACAAGGGAAGTAATAAAATAGATGTTTCTTAATGTAAAACGACAGACATTATGCTTAGTGTTTTTCAACATTGTCCAACATTATAAAGCTACAATCAACAAATTGCATTTTCATTACACAGCTGTAAACATTTTTCAGATCAGTAGCAAGCACTTGTCTAGAATCTGATAATTATAGTTTGTTACTCTAAACTCTAGGGTACAGATAGAAATGTGACTTGGATAATGAATCAAAAATGACAGCCAGTCAACGAAGACATTAACTGAGTTACACTATCATTCACATTTGAATATTATGGAAATTACTACTGCATTTTAAAAATTATTCTTATGTATTACCTTCAGCTGAAAGATTAATTTCATCCAAAGACTTTCCTTTGCATGTGAGTTTCTGTTCCAGTTTCGTACGGCTCTTGCACACATCTGTGTTTACTGGGGCAGTGCTTCAAGTTTCGTACATTTTCTCTTCTCTTACTATGAAGTATGACTCCAACCAGCAGTACCTCACATAAGCCGCTCCGGGGTGATAGACTAGGGTTCTTTGCTATCCCCTGCTTTGCAGTTTCCGCAGTCTGTCTCTAGAAAATTCTGGAGGTGAGACATCTTCCGTAAGAGGGATGACATCCAGCTTTTTCCACTTACTCTAATGAAGGGGGGTGGCACGGCTAGACAAACAAGCCCTCCATTGTGTGTCGTAAAGCCTGATAAAACTCTTTGCTCTTTTTTCTGTTTCTTTGTCTTCTGCCAATAAAGCTTCACCGATTACAATCTCAGCACATTTCTTCAAGGAATATCCAACTTTGCGGACCAAAGATGGTACTGTAAACTTCTTTTTAGCAGCATTAAATCCACTCACCCTTTTGACACCCTCAATGACAAGTCTGAATCTCGATGGCACAATTAAATCCTGAAGTTTTTTCACTCTACTTTCAAGCTGACCTACTGCCATGACTAACCTTGCAAGTTGTCGCATTTTTTGACCAATGTATGCACGCTGTGCTTCTTGATTATGCACATAAAGCATTTTCCCATATTTACATATTAATGCATCATTTTTGGCATGTTTAGAAATGTCATCAGGTTGCATCTTCAGTAGTATTTTTTTGTACTCTTCCTCATCTTCATCATCTTGTAAAGGAAGAAGATACACGGATGCTCCCTGGACTTCCTTTTTTATACAAGGCATGGACTCTACCTTAAGTCGGCATGAACATTCATGTTTCCAAAGGTCCTTCTTAAAGATAAAACAAAGACAGTGCTGACAGGGAAGGTAATCATTTGCAGATGTGCTGGTTGAAGGCTGTTTCCAAGTGACAAGTTCACCACAACCCTCGTTGAGAACTCTGATGTTATGGCAGTAGTCACCCTTGCTGCGAAGCTGTTCAAGCAATTTCCTTCTAGAGTTTGAACCTTTTCTAAAGCTCAAAGCATGTGCCACGTCTGCCTCGTTTGAGTGCCATCTTTCAAGATGACGAGCTATTTTTGTATTTGATTTATGACAATAAACACAGTAGTGTCTTTTGTCCAATTTCTTTGTTCTGCTAGTTTGTTGCAGAGATACTGATTTTTTACTAAAGTGTCCAGCTGTAGGGGGGTGAGAGTTCAAAGTAGTACAGTCACGATCAAAACATTCTGAAGAGGAGTCAGACTTTTCGTCGGATGCTTGGTATTCAGACATGCTGGAGACTGACTCTTCAAACTCTTCCGCCAACTCATGATCTGCACCGCACTCTGATGTGTCTCTGGTGTCGGGTGAATTTCTCTGTGTGTTTTCATCTAAAATATTAGCAACTCCACATTCCATTTCAGAGTCTGATTTTTTTCTGACACTGACCTAAAGTGACAAACACATTCAGTAAGCATCTGGACTGAATGAATACATAAAGTCACACACATTTAACAAGTTTTAAAACAATTTTTAACAATCTGGCTTAACATCAAGAATTTCAAATTTTGATACCAAAACAGGTATTTCTAAATTAAGTCAATTACTGATATGAAAAATGCCTTTTTACATTAGTGATGGTTAGTGATTAATATGATGGGCATTTACTGACTACTTTGAAATCTTAACTATTTCAAAAATATGTTGACTGCAGTGGGTTTGTCCCCAGCCTTGTACCCTAGGTTGCCGGGGATAGGCCACTTGTAACCTGATGGAATAACAATTAGATAATGGATATATGCCTAGATGAAAATGTCCGTAAATGTTTACATGGCTTCCTATATATTACAGGCTGTCAATCAATAATAAAAAAAAAACAAATAATAAATTGCACATTTTGCACAAATTAATCACGCATATTATCCGGGTATAATGAAGTATAAATGGCATTTTTAAAAACTTAATGTAACAGCTTAATATGGTGTAATAATGCTTCTTCATTCAGATGACATCATTCAGACTACATGTCAAGACTATTAAGTTGTATTTACAGTTACTTTAATGTTTTTTCAGAATATTTTTTCCAATGATTTTAAATTATGCAATTGTGCAGCGGTATAGGCACTCACACCACACACAAGGTAACTAAAAATATCGAGAAATGTGAGGGGAGGAAATGCTTCCGATATATATTTTCCAACATAGCATTTTTTAGCTTCTGGTAGGAGTTTGTCTCTATACAATCCCTTTTCTTTCGGAAATTTTAAATATGCTTACAAACATTGCCCAGCACAATGAATAGTGCTGAGATGAGTTGGCCAGTTTATTTTGCTTCATGGCTACACATTATGGTGGTTCTGCCCCATAATGCACTGTGCAATGACGTTGGTTGCCCCACATTACACTGCGCGATGACGCTGGTTGCCCCATAATTCACGGTGCGATGACGTTGATTGCCCCACATTGCACTGCGCGATGACGCTGGTTGCCCCATAATTCACGGCGCGATGACGTTGGTTGCCCCATAATGCACGGTGCAATGACGTTGGTTGCCCCATAATGCACGGTGCGATGACGTTGGTTGCCCCATAATGCACGGTGCGATGACGTTGGTTGCCCCATAATGCACGCTGCAATGACGTTGGTTGCCAAGCTCTATTGTCTCTGGCTTGGACAAGTTTTGCGGCATCCATGTCATAGGTCGGCTGCGATAATTCTGTTCATTTATTTTAATGCATTAAATATTTTTAATTGCAATGAATAACACATTAACGCACTTGACAACCCTATTTTATATAGGAAAAATACACAAATCCCTCCACTCCCCAACCGTGTATCTTGTACAGAGTCACAAGTGGCCTGGAGCCTATCCTAGGTAGCCTAGGGAGCAAGTCAGGGGACAACCATACAGCTGTATACTTAATTACATTACACACACATACACATACACACCAGGACATACAGACAAACACATCAATATTTAGTATATTAATATATTATACACATGAACACATTTAATTCACAAGGCAAAGAATAACGTAAAAGCTCACCTGCCGCAGTTTTTGATGATGAAGTTGTGAAGTTTCGGGTCTTAACGGCATACATGTACGTTCAGTAAAGTTGCAGGCATTTACTTCTACCCTGGCCCCACGCTCCACCCTGTTTCTTAGCAACGGCCATACAATGTATGATTTGAGAGGTGCAGTCAGTTAAGGGGCCTTTATGCCTCTTCATGTTTGAGAGTGTTCATCTCAAAACCAGTTTTTTCATACTTTAAGTGGACACCACTGCTTTTCACTCAGTAGTAATAATAATACTGATTTACCACAATGGTGGTATGTTTGATTATATATTTCAAGTAAACTTAGCCTGCATAATCCGAAGGATTTCATTTGAATAACTGAAATAAGTTTTTAAGAATATGATTTTCAAATGTTTACTATCCTTCATGTTTTCTCCAGATTTTCTTTAATGTATGTGTAATAAGTTACATCCAGTAGCAGACTTACTTGAGTAAACATCAGATTAAATGGCAGACATCTGGTCATTACAGACAAGGTGAAGGTCAGTTACAAATTGTCAGTAGCCTCTAGACACCATTTACTGAGAGCCAGGTTTAGGGCTTCACTGCAAATGGGCTTCACTCTGAAGGTGCATTTCGGAAGCTGAGCCTCACAATGATAGAAATATAAAAACAGAAGAACACGCGCACACACACATACACGCGCACACACACATACACGAGCACACACACATACACGAGCACACACACATACACGAGCACACAGCGGAGGTAGGAACTGCCCCCCTCAACCCTGGAGCTGTGATCTGACAGTGTTACCAACAGAGCTGCTGTGCCCCCACCAAAAAAAAGATCAGCTTTAAAAAGCACGAAGTCCAAGCTGCTTCTCAGTCCCAGTAGTCAGATATTAGGCGCTTTGTTTCTTCAACACCCTGGATGACCAACCTAACAATTAATTACTTAAAAATAAAACTAACAAACAGGTGCCTGGTTCCCTTAATGTATTAATCATATATTATCCAGGCATCATGGTGTGAAAGGAGGAAAGGGGCCCTTACCGGCAGGTGGGGGCCGTGCTGGAGGTGGGTGTGGTTGCCATGGTAGCAGTAGCTGCAGGGGGAAGGGCCGCCTAGGAAAAAAGGATGGAGGTTTGTCTGACTGGCACCTTACAAGAAAGATGTGCCGGCTAGGGTGTGAAGCTCGGGTCTGAAATCTCACAAAAATGCGACAACTGAGAAAAAAAATAACTCACTAAAAGTTGTTTGCTGTCCACAGTAAAAATGCCACACAGCTCTCCAGTGAAGCTTTACAAAAATTACATCACAGGTATATTTTATTTAATGGACCTCTGTATGATTTATAGCTGCCCTGGTGGAATGCCAGTGTCTGGGACCTTCACTCCTGTCCACTCACCTCCTGAGATTTACTGGTGCTGTCCTTCGTTTGGTTGGCAGCTCCAAATTTCTTGGTAAGTCTTGTGATCTTGGCCTGGAAGAGGAATGCAGACACAGGCTTACTTTACAAGGCTCACCGTAGTGGGGCGGAGTTCAGGTGTTGCGTGGGAGTATACCTGCAGAGTGTTGAGAGAGTGCTGGTGCTTGGTGGCACAGTCGATACGCTCCACCCGCTCTCGTAGCTCCTGCAGGCTCCGGTCAAAGACGGTGAGCTGCAGAACTCGGAGCTGCTCGGCCACCAGGTGCTGTACCACCTGTGGACAGGTGGGGCAGCATATCGGCAGAGTAAGGGAGTGCTCTCAAGGCCCAATTGGCATAAGTGATAAACAGACCAAAAAGGGAGGTCACCATATGGAAGAATGAACCTGGAAAACCTCTTCACTGCCTCACCCCCTAGTGACCCCTTCCAGGCACTGCGCTTGTGCTCACCTTCTCCAGGCGCTGTCGGCTTCCTGGCTTCCCGCTGATCTTCAGCTCTAGCTGGGCCTCCAGCTCCTCCCCCTCCACCCGGGCTTTCTTCTCCTCACTCTCCTCTGCCACACCCCCTCCATCCTGCTCTCCTCCACTCTCCGTGGACCGTGCTCGCTTCCGCATAGCGCCTGTGCTCTCCTCTCCGTCTGATGGGTCAGATGGCATCACATCCAGCTCTACTATTAACGATTAGCTGACGGCAGCCTTTACAACACAATCGCTGCTTTACTCACAGATCACAGGTATATTTAGCTCACAGTCCCTTAGCGGTTACTCTGCCTGCTCTTTTTAAACAAATAAGCTCATTGTCACATCTTTTATCAGTTGGATGGCAGGAACCCATACCAAAATGACTACATCTTATTTATGATTATCATTAATAACTGGGATAAATGAGGACCCATTCTGATTATATGTGCTCACAGTTTACTTCATGTGCCTTTTATTCTCACTTTTATACTTCACCATAAAAAAATCAAAGTAAGCTGACTCCCAGTGCACCAAAGCAGCTAACTGGCTAGACAGATCCCTCATGACAATTACCTCTCTCTCCAAGTGGGGATGATGTACTGGGGGGCAGAGAAGGCTTGGCAGAAACTTCTGAATTTTCCCCTTCAACTCCATTACTATCCATCTCCATCTTTTCTTCATCTTGCTCCCCTTTATCGCCATCTTCCTTCTCTCCCTGGCTCTCCTCCTCTTCACTCAGAACAAGAAACCCTTCCTTTACCTCCTGGTCAGACTCAGGGGCATGAGATGGGGACAGAGAAGGGGAGGAGGAGGTGATGTTTCCAGGGGCGAGCGGGGACTGCGGCTGCGAGGTGGCCAGCATGGGGGCGCCACTATCCAAATCGATCTCCATGCTGCCTGTCGGCTTAAGCCTGATGTCGCCCCCTGCTGTTTCTCCTGCTCCCCCGCAGGCATCCTCAGGGATCTTGAGGGGTGCATCACCGCCAGCTTGTTCGAGCTCGTCAGCCAGCGGGGGACTGGTTTCTGTTTTGGAACCATCACTCTGGAAAGAAATTCCAACATTTAGGCAGTGAACAAATGTTTGCAGTCCACATTCAGAACTTCCTACAAGTGCCTGAACTCATCTCAACTCTCCAACAGTGTTATTCAAACATCTCATCCCTCCCAACACACCTCATTTTCAGTGTCGCTCTTTTCCTTTGATGTGTTGTTCTCCTTCCCACCAACCACCATGGTCTCTCCTTCAGCATCCTCCATTTCTCTTTCAGCCCCGGCCACCGGCGACGGCGCCGAAGTCAGGGCCACAGAGAGAGAGGAGTCCGAGCCAGAGGCCACGCCCTCCCGGTTCTCCTTGTCATTCTCGGCTTCTGTCTGAGCCCCCTCAGGGTGCTTGCCATTAACGGGTGGGGGTGTGTTGGAAGGAGACGACCGAATGTTGTGGAGGGACTCCAGCTGCTGCCGGTCGCTTATTTTCATTGTTTTTCTGGCCCTGAAGACTTTCTTCTGGGGCTCTTCTGCTATGGCCACATTCATGCTTCACCTTGAGGGGAGAAGAAAAGCTTCACCACCACCGATTTAGCACACACTCCAGAGGGGATGATGAATCAGCAAGAGAGGTGAGGTGTAGTTGATATATACATGCACCAGGGGGCGATCTCTTACTGATAATATCTTCCATTCTACAACTTTGTTTTAAAGTAAAACAAGTCTACTCAAATTCCAGTGTATATTTCACATAAAAATCATAGTTATATATATATATATATATATATCGTTCTTAAAATAGATACTATCCATTGACTGTTCTATTCAGCCTAGTTAAGGACAAGGTATTTAATAACAGCATCCAACTGATTCAATGAAAATTCTGAACAGTAAACTAGACAAAGCTGAAAAGCATCCCTTGGATTTTTAATGAAGGTGGATAGATAATTAAATTTAACTGATACGAACATACGAAAATGTTCCATTGCACAAAACTGCTAGGGCGCAATAATAGTCTCTGACTCCTCCCCCTACACTCTCATTGGTTCTCTCTGTAGAGCCAATCACTGAACATAACTACCAAATCTGCCCAGTAACAAAGATAATGATAACGATTAACCAAATTTTCCATTGATAGGGATGCTTAGCTATTCTAATATGTGCATACTGTTTTGTGACAATAAGAAACACCGTTTAATACTCCTTTCGGGACTCCTGAACTCCAGATCAACAGTGGATATGACACTCACCATGTTACAAATGGTGTTTAACAACATGAAGAGATAGTAAGACAACATAATGAAGTGTGAGCTATTACATTTAAATATTAAATTATACCATCACTAACCGTGCTACTCAAATGGTTTTTAAAATCGACCCGACTGATCAACATGTTTATTTTACCAGCCTTCCTACCTGTGTGAATGTAGGATGACTCTGCTCATGGGTTCAAGGAGGGAAAATGTGGTGGACCTAAAGAAGAATGTGTAAATCAGAATTAGATAGATAGCAGCCCAGTTGAAACCATTTCTATGCTAATACATGGGTCAGCTGGTTTTGAGTAGTGGTTATGGTTCTTGTGGGGCCCTGTGGCCCAATCGACGGTCCCAGCGCAGCTCAGCAGAGAGATTCCAGCAAGGAAAATGCCCCCAAACCAAGCTGCGATACGTCCTTGTATCACCAAAGTGTGAATTCATAAGCAAACACCTCGTCAGGGGAAGACGAGGAAGACGAGGAAGACGATGCCTCACGAGTCACCTCTTCTAAGGACAGAAGTGCATTGTGGGTCAAAGTCCACAGAAATAACCTGCATAATCAGTGTGCAAAGGGTGGTCCATCACCAATATCAATTTACTACAGCATACAGGAAAGTTCGGGCTGCTTGAATTTAAATCCAACTAACCGACTTGTACATTGTACACTACTAATACATTATTTGCCCCCAGTTTTACACAACCTTCTCAAACGATTACCCCAGACCTTGTTGTTTAGAGCAATTTAACCACTGGCATGCAAATACCTACAACTGTGAAACTGCGCTGCCTATTTATCGTCCTGTCTATTATTGTTTGTACTGTATTGTTTTCTGATTCTGTTACTGCACTTTATAGCATCTTATGTTGGGGTAAGTCCTGCCAACTGCCTTGTACAGCTGCACAAATTGAAGTTTACATCTCTGCACTATTTATTTACTGCCTTTTTGCAGTAATTACTATATGTTGCACGGGGGCCATGGAGAAATATTGTTTCATCTCCCTTTGTTCACGTATGAAGAACCCTTGAACTGGAAAACTAAATTCTGAAAAAAAAACAGAAGAAAAAAAACACACATTCTGGCCATTTAATTTGTTGTTGTGAACCTGCAGACTCCCTATAAGGATCAGGCATATCCTTTTTACTCATAGAATGACAGTCAAGAATTTCCATCTGCTTCTGTGATCAACCTCAGAATATCTCCATTTGGTCATTATTAATATTTTTCATGCACAACAGCATTAAAAGAGCAACAGCAAATTCTGTTGTTGTCTGCGTGAGAGTGAACAACAGCTGAAGATCAAGAAAAGGACACATGAGGAAAGCAGAGTGGAATGCAGGCTGTACCAAAGAGAGCTTCAAGGAGGGGAGAGGTGCACAAAAGGTCTGATTTTAGTGAAAAAGAATGGTCCACAGGCACAAACCCAAACCTGGAAAAAAAAAGTTAGACAAATACAGAAACACCTTAGCAGACTCCAAAAATGCATTTAATTGGCCACAAAAGAAATACATCAGCAAACTGAAAGTGGCACCTTTACAGCAACAATTATCACACATCCGTTACAATGCGAACAAGCGTGCCACAATTACAAACAAAACACCAATAGAACACCTCCCAAGAGACACACAATCTGCCGACACACTTATGCAAACGTGCAATGCATTTACCCTTCCCCCACACTTACAATCAGACAAGAACAGGGAGACAGAGTGGAAAATTACAGCTGACTGCGGAATGTACCACTGTGAGACCTGAATGAATCATGGGGGTGGAGAATTTTAAATCTACTGACAATACAAAGCAGCCAAGCTGCAATTCACACTTACTGACACCAAAATCAATCTTGCCATATACACAATTCAGTATTAAAAGCAAAAAGAAATGTTCTGATTTATGAAGTTGTAATGGCACCCCTTATCAGTGATTCATGTTTAGTGAACTTGCTGTACATTGATCTGACTGTTTTAGGACACTGTAATAATTTAAAGGGCACTGCATGCACGTGAGCAGACTCTGAATTTATTTGTAAACACGAGGACATGAGAAAATAACTACAACAGTCTGGAAAGCATGTTGCTGTAACCGTGGAAACATTTCCCTGGAAGCTCTCATCAAAGCATCTTTTGTTTTTTTTTGTCCTTTGTTCATTTAGAGACACTTACTTGGGGTCTTGTTTTATAAACACAATGTGATAGGGAAACTTCCAAGACTTCCACTTTAAATTCTGCACCTCTGTCTGGGCTGATTGGCCTCAGGAAGTTAACGGAAACCAGTTTGAACCAGTTTAGGCTTGTTAAGCTACTGACACATTATGGCACGGGATGAATATTCTGGGCACTGGTCTTTTCCATGACCTAATACAGAGTCGTGAATATTGTAGAACTTCAGTATGACCCATATTTTCCAGAAAGATCTGGAACCTAATTAGAAAATACAGTACTTCATCAGAAACTACACATATGCACATACATGTATGCGTTTGTGGATCACAAATAACCTAATTTTATCTTAATGAAACAGCAAACATCTAGTTTGATATTTCTGCATCCAGTAAATCTAACCATAAACACCACACCTCAAAGCCATGCAAAGAATTATGCCTGGAAACTAACTGTGCTGCAAAAATTCCTGCAGACAGCTGCATTGGTGCTGCTGCAGCTACTGAGGGTATTGCAAGGTCAGGGGGCTGCAGTAATGGTGCTATTGCGCAAAAAGTCTGACTACAGATCACTTCCCCCTCCCCAACAACTTGAGATAAAGGCAGTGTTAACATGTTAATGCTTGCCTTTGTTTAAAACCCCTGCATCGTTGCCCCGAGTTATGCAATTAATCTGCAAGATGCAATGTGAAGCGGCATAGCAATGCTCTTGGGTGATCCACCTGAGTTTCAAAGGCGAATCAGAAAATCTAAACATGAAGCAACACGGCCTTAGAAATATGATCCACACATAAAAGAACAGACTAATTTTCTTGCATTAAAAACAGTTTCCTCTGTATATCACAATGATATACACTTCTACGCAAATAATGTTTACAGTCAACAAGACTTCTTCCATCTCCAGTAAGCATTCAACATCCGAGTTCAAATTAATTCCTGTAATGCGAGTAGAAAGTGCTGCACACCCCTCCCCCACCTCAACAGTCAGACAAACAGTCAGGGAGACAGAGTGGAAAATTACAGAGTATGGACTGTACCACTGTGAGAACTGAGCAGACTGGGGGGAGACACTGAAACCAGAGGGAGGGAACCTCGCAATCAAGTAAGTGACTAATTAGGATCAACCAAGCATTACCAAACGTTTCTACTGGGCAAAGAATAATGGGGTGTTTATGGCGCAAAAAAAGAAACAGTTATCAAATAAAACTTAAAAACCCGTTTTTCTACTGGTAAACATACAGTAAGCAGGAATGTCTAAAAGAGGTGTCAAAGTTAAAGACACAAGTGTTACACGGGTAAGAGGCTCTGCTTCTTTAACGATGCTGTAACAAAAGGGAGCACTATAAGACACTATAAGGGCACTCCCTGAAATATGCATTTTCGACAAAAGACTCCTGCATTCTGCATTCGCCAGGTGGTGGCCTTCTCCAAAATGCTCCTTGGTCATTTTCCTTAGTTTCCACTGGCTAATTACACACCATCCCAACATAACACATATCTGAAGATATGTTGAATTTCTCAACCTTGCTCATCTTTTAGATTAAGTTAAGGCAACCACTTTGTACAAATATAAGCTCAGTCAAAACATTCAATTCATATCAGAGATTACAGTAGAAGATATTCTCATTAGTAACAGGATAAACTTCCCACAGAATAGCTTTTAGTGTACAGTAACAATTCTGGATGGATGGATGCTTAAACATCATTTCATTCTTTACTCTTAGAGGAGACCCACTTGCCATTACTGATTTTGCAAATCCCCATTCACAATTCCCAGCATTTGCAACATCCAGTCCCTTTGTGCAGTCAACCAATGAAAACATGAGGCTCATTGATCCTATTCAAGTTCGATTTTCTTTACTAACTCCAAGTGCAACTTGCCATACTTGGGCAAATGCACTGACCTTCAGAACGTTCTGGAATTCCAGTAGTGACCTAGATTTCTGAGGTCATGAACTGACAACAGATCAGCTACCAATTAAAAACAAGTCTAACTACTCGGAAATTAAATACAGACTTGAAGTCAAATTATTAGTAGTGGTGTTACTATTATAGTCTTTAAATAGCCATCCAACCAAAATCAATATTAAAAAGATGTTAAATAAAGGTTTAATAATCCATCTGTTTCTTGTACTCAACAGTCAACGCACTGCCAAAAAAGGGTATTAGTATCCTCAGTTGGCTTATAACATGCATGTAACATTAAATGTCTAAAAAATAGATAAGGACACAAATATTTTGATTGATAAGCTAATTATATCTAAACTATCACGGAAATGCCATCTGTGTTTACAAATACACATTAATCCACAAATATCTGCTGATGCAGTGCTACACAAATAAAGCAGCCAGTTGCCCCTGCATCTTTATGTACCACTTCATAAAAATGTTTGGAATTCTTTCAGGGCAGTGGTACAGCGCACTGAGCTGCGTAATCAAGACCCTCATTGACGACAACCTTGGCTGCACTACAGTGTTGTTTTCTGAAACGATTTTCACTGCAGATGTTAGGCACTGCCCACCCTAGGATTCACTTACATTACTGCTGCTAAAAGTGCGACAGTTCCAACGTCTGCCTGACAGATCTGCCAGAAATGGGTGTCAAGATGCGTGTGATAAACTACTCAGCATGCCGCTGAGAGCCTCCCAAAGAATCCCATGACATCATCAGACAACAGCTACAATGGGGTTTGTTAGAGGAGGCATCTCTGCTTCCTAAAGGCACCTTGTAAAGGTAGCACCCCTGGCACGCCTTCATAGACATGATTAACTGGAGTGCCATGTCAACAGTGCCTAAATGCCCCTACACAAGAATGTGAACACTCTACATTCTGGTAACGTATTCAGTGTCCTAAATAACACACCAATGCAAAAGACCATACACATGTTCGCTTTCACTGGAAATGACCAACTCTGGAGATGCTCGAGTTCCATAGCGATTACCCTTATTGCATAACAGATAAAACAGCAGAAGAAAAACCTGAGCACCCCCCCAACAAAGATAAGACACCCTCAGATGTCACAACTAAAAAAAAAAAGCTGCCTTTGTCTCCCACAAGACAACATGTAACTTTTTGAAAATCGGACCTTTCTAGCCCGTCCAGATATTTAAATGAGGTCCACATAAAATGTCGTCAAGCTTACAAAACGAACTAATTAAATGTCCTTGTTTTTCTGATAAAAAAGAAAATAACCTGTAAAAATTACAATGTTGTCATTTCCCACTCACAGAAGATTAATTCTGTCCTTATATAGCATCCGATCACCTGTGGTCCTTTTCATAAAGTGGAGAGTACCGATGGTCCCCAGGAACCAGGGCTTCCTGCCACTGCAGGTCTCGTCTGTTATGGGCAACAATAAATTTTGCCAAACATTTCAACTTTACTTCATGTTTTCCATCCACTTAAGATCTGACGTACAGGCGCTTTCAAGAGCTGTTGTAAAGTACCACTAAAGAGATAGAATGGTCAAGGAGAGACAAGGTCCCCTCACCACTTACACTGAATAAATACCAGCTTCTTTTTGTCCATGTCTAAACCTAGAAGGTTCCAGCAAGACACGCCACACCATGGCACCACCACTGACCTCCTCTGCCATGCACACAGACAACACTAGGGCTGTCTAGAGGCCCTTAGAATCTACACCGTCGATAACGATGTACCCTACATTGTAGCCTGACCCCTGTAGTTTCAATTTCTGGGGAGGTGCACATCAGGCTATGCTGCTGAGTATGCAGCTGCGTAGTACAGTGGTAATAGATTCTATGCAGAAGAATTAATCAACCATAGGGGTCAAATCATCCCCAGCTATGCAACACCTCAACCTCCCCGCTACTTTTCCACAGTCGTCACCAAAATGCCAGGCTTCACAAACACGAACATGTATACTTCTCACAGATCCAAGCGTGCATACCTTCTCATAATCTTTTGTTTCATACCTCTACAGTTTCATACATCATACACTAAAGTTAATAATTACAGAACTCAACTGCCGTCAGAGTTAGGCATTTCCAGCAAAACCAAACACTGACCAAATAGTTCTGAGGCTTAAAAAGGAGGGATTTATCTGGTGGGTTGTCTGGGATTCTGCATCATTCAAAGATTCCTACCACATGTATAATTGGGCAGTGATTGGAAGCGCAATAGAGCTGCTTCACAGTCATGTGTCTGTAATGTGCCATTTGCCTCACTTGGAAAAGCATCTGATAAACAAACCAAATCTAAAGTAAATGTAAATGAAAGGCTGCTGTTCTGTGATGTGCCACAAAACAACAGTGGAGAAAACTGCCCAACACAGCATGGGACGTCAAATTCAAACACTTCTTCACCATTCCTGCTTCACATTAGATTTATGTTGAACCTGCACAATTACATGTGTGTCATGTGTAAAACTGCACAGAAAGTTATTTGTTGTGACTTGGCTCCCCCAAACAGATGTGTTACCAGCACCTGTACCTGAATTTGAAACTAAGTGACTGGGGACAAACTGATGTTGAGTGTGTGATTCTCCCCTATAGTCCAATTACAGGTGTTCATTCTGATGTCTGCACGAATGTTAACTTTTTTCGTATACAGTAAAAAGAATCTCTGCTTGGCAATTTTTGATATGTCTAAGTAAAATTCAGGCTGGCCAGATGGTCATTGCTTTCTAAAAAGCTGGAAATGACACACTTTATATCGGACACAAATGACTGAAAATGAGATAAAACCATCAAGAATGACAATGTCTGGTTGCAATGTACTTTCCTAACTACTTCCATTCGTTTACTTCAATAACGTTTGGACAGGTTGTTTTCCCGCAACTTCTCCAAATGCTACAATAATCTTTATACGAGTCAAAATAAAAAATACACGTGATGAAACACAAATATTAATGCACAGCTTAACATAAATTATTGTCACAAAAGAACACTGAAAACCAACCACATAAAACTTTCTAACACTAGGCCTAAAGCATTTAAACCCTGATTTAACTTATAACCATATACATTATAAAGTGATTCAATTATTTCCTTCAATAAACCCTTCGCATACTGTTACAAACAGCGAAACACAATAATTAACAGAAGCCGGCAAAAGCACACTAAAGCATAGTGATAAAAACATTAAACTAACCCGAAAATCAAATTGTCAATAACATCATTAACATTTACACATAACCTGCCAAAAATGTTATTGTAATCGATCATACATAATAAATGAAATAAACGGAAAAACTTACCTTTCTTTTCAGATTTCCAAAGCCGAAAAGTGTGAATAATCCAGTTGTTAAATCGTAAAACGCTGTAGAAATGTTTTGCCAAAATTAGATGTTTACAGTTTGTGCATTTGTGCTTTCAGTCAGCCATTAAGGCGCCTGCTATGTCGGTTATTCGGTCGGTAACTTGATCAGTTAATCAGTCTGTTACTCAAGTCAGTTGACTGCGTAGACAATGACCCGAGGGTGACACGAGGAGCTCCGCACAATCACACGCACCGGGAGTACAGCGCGAGCAGGCCCGTCTGTGAGCGCACTCCTGTTTCAGACAGCCAACAGTCACACTCACACTCTCTCTCTCGCTCCCGCACCAAGCAAAAAAGCGGTAGGGGGCGGGGCCAAGGGAGGAGCAAAAAAAGGGGGACAAAATCCCCATTGCAGATCGACGTTCTGAAATACGCGGAACTTTACACAATACACATCGCTTACACATCTGTTTAAAATATAAATAGAGCACAAATATGTACCATTTTAAAGATCAGTTCAGTCGAATTATAAGATGCATTCATATGAAAATTCTCGAAGGAACGGCACAAATCACAAATGTGATAATTATTATTTAAACTCAACTATTAAATTGTATTAAGAGTCACAGATAAAAATCTATATCTTACTTAATCTTCAATAGATTCGGCAGTGTGACTGTTCGAATCTTCTATTCAGCTACATAACGCTTCCTGTTTTCAAGTCTCTTAACAGACTCCTCCCAATGCAACCAAGCACACAGCCTTCCGTGTTAACAGCACGCCTGTGAGCACAGTCTGTGAGTGCGTGTCTACGTCTATAGAGCTGTATATGCATTATATCTCTAAGCCTTCCAACCCTTTTTCAATTATACATTATAATCGCATTTTAAAAAGCGACTTTCTGAGATGAAGTATTGCGCAGATTTACCATGTCTTCACACACTGTTACATAAATGTGTCCAGACCTTATCCACCATGGTAATTCTTGTCTCACTGTTCAGAAAATCAAACAAATGTTGTGTAATATTAATTTCACAAATGATTTTCACTCTTACTTCAGATAGGCTACTCCAGATCACGCCAGTACACCCCCCACGATTTTGTGAAGACTGGTGAAAATGCTCATGGAGAAAAGGAACCGAAAGGTGAAAGAATACAACACTGCACAAAGGGAAACGGGAAGGGGGGGGTTCGTGTTAGGATATGGTGAGTGAGTGGAGTGCACCAGAGCTCTAGGGTACAGGAAGGCAGGGGGGAGGGGTAAAGAAAAAACAGTGGGAGGAGCCAATGCAGCGCTATGGCACATGCCAGACTACTGAAATCCCCAAGAGACATGAACTGTGCTATGCGCTATTGTTCCTCACGACTCTGAGTAGCAGTCCTTACACCTTAAAATACGCCACGTGAGCTGCGCCATTCAGTCTCTTTCCCCTGCATTCCTGATCAATAAATTCCTGTAGTACACTGGGTTCTCCTAAAGCATCCAGTTGGTGACACCATCTACATTATGTCACACCAGATTTGTATTAAAAACAACACAGAGAGCTTTAAGTTTTACACCGTAACTTGCTTGTTAACCTTAAGTAATGAAGGCATTATGCATTTCTCTAGGGTACAGCAGTAGCCCATGCTTAGGGAGTGCAACCTGCAGCGGTTTGGTCACAATTTCATTTCACTATTTGTGCATAACTTAATCCTGATGATTCTTCCATGCAGTAGGTTTTCATGCCAGCTATAATATTTGAATCTGTGAATGACCAATCAGTGACAAAACTAACTTCTGGACTGGTCGATGTGCGTTATGACGCCTCTGTGGTCCACTCTCCTGGCTGAGAATTCTAATAATTCTGTCAAAAAAGTTTGTCAAAAAGAGGCAAAAATCACATTCACACAAATCTGCCAAAAATTCAATCTTAAAACACAGAAAAGGAAAACCTCACACCAGGTCATTATTTAAGACCCGCCCCAGTCAGCCATTTTGTGCTTGTATCTCAGCTTTCTGTTGCTAGTCAGAAGCAAGCTATACTGCACCTAAAATGTCTGCTAGTGATTCTGCAGTACCAGCACTCACCCATAGAGGTCCTTCAAACATACACACACAAAAAACAAAAAGATACATACAATGTATATTATATATAAATATCATTTGAACATGTTCTTATGCATCCAGAAGGCCAGTTGTTTACATCATCAAGCATGCCGTCAAAGCCAGCACAGCTTTCAAAGCTCCAGTGAAAGGCACTATGCCAAATGAAACTCAATTTTGATTTGCTCCAGCAAGCATAATAAATACACAAGCAACACAATGTGTATTTTCACACAGCTCTTCCCTTTTCCTGCCTATACATTCTGTATCCTGTTTGGTGGACTATAAAATGCAGGTAAAATGGAAATGGTTGTTTTCCCTACTACAACAATGAAGAGGGATTATACACTGCAGACACACAGCAGTGAAGAGCTTTGCATTATCTCCCACTTCAGAGATAATAGACTCCTCAATCCGTATGTTAATCTAACTGCATGCTGTGACTGAGGGAGTGAGCAGGAGTGAGACAGGAAGGTGTGAGGACTGGGCAGCGTGAGACCGAGTGGGAAGGGGAGTGGGGGAGGAGGAGCACACAGAGCAAGTCAACAGAGCTGTGCAAGAGACGGGGGAGGGTTGGCCGTGAGGCACAGACGAAGGGGCGGAGCCTTTGCACTGCACAAGCAACCCAGTTCTCTCAAACGCTTCCTTCAGCCAACAAGCGCAGCCCACTGGACCTGTCTTACACCACAGATGGGAGGGAATTGCAGCGTACGCCACAATGTTCTTGTGTGCCATATGTACAGTTTTGTATACAATAATCTGTTACAATAAAATTAAAATGTACTTCCTATCACTTTATACATTCACATCTCAAGAAAAATAGAATTTTTACTCTGTTTTGTGTATGTAATACATTGGGGTTTCTTGAGGAGAGACAACAGACAGATATCAGTGTTTATATCACAGAACAGTGTAAAAGTCAGTGAGTGGTATTGTGGGACCCTGGAAAGCCATTTGAATTTGGAGTCAATGCCAGCGACCTCAAAGCATTCTCTCCACACCAAAAACGTCTCTTGTTCCTGTGCAGTTCTTCCCTTGAACTAGAGGTCCCCTAATAAACAAAGCAGCAAAATAATCATGAAGATACAACTGCATGTACCCAGAAATTAACCCCACATCCTGAAGCAAAGAGCTTCAAGCTGCTCATTAGTTGGTCACATGGTATTTCCCTTTAATGTGGGAAGCAATAAACTGTCACCCCACTCAGGGGACTGTTGCACCATCACTGCAGATTCAATGACTGCTTTTATTGCTGGCATGTAGACAAAACAGAATTCCGGAAGTGAAGAGTGCCCCATGATAAGACACACACAAGGCTACACACAGCTCACTCTCTGCAGAAAAACATACAGCAAATATAGCTCCAGTATTAGCAAAGAACAACGGCCCCCAGCTGTACAAGCAGCAGCAGGGGATGCAGGCTAAAACGTAAATTGCTAGCTGGCGGGTGCTAGCAATAATTAGATATTAAGCCCTCCCTTCTTTGACAAGGCTAGAACAACCTAGAACAAAGAGTCATTCCTGCAAACTGTAATGAAGAAACACACTAACAGATTCGAAGCACCAGCAAGTTACTGCAGAAAATACGACTCAGGGCATTCAAGAAAGCCAGATCAACAATATGCATTCGGCTTCAGCTACTGCAGTCATGTTCTGAAATGAATTATGTAAACCAGAGCATAATTTAGTCAAATTAGACAAAGAAGTGCTAATTCACAGTGCATATAAAACAAAAAAAGTGCTTTGCTGCTAAATGTCAGCTGCGAAAGTGCCTTTTCCCCGATTAAGCCAACAAATGAGTAGAAAGAGGCACTTCAAAATATTTTTGCAAAAAAAGAGACAACCTGGATATGATAAACTTGACTGACCTTAGTCAACAGATATGATAAAGTTTTTATTTTAAAAAGCACTAAATCATCCTCCCGCTTATCCAGTGTTAGGTCAAAGTGAACCTGGAGCCTATCTGAGCGAGCACACGAACACCTTGCACAGGATGCCAAGCAATTCAGAACTACCAAGAGTTTGCTATACAGAAGTAAAAACTGCACATAAAGGTACTAAAAAAAAACTCTTCTTTTGAAAAATTTCTTGCAGCCTGTATGTCTTAACTAACTCAAAATAGCACCCTTCCCCCAGAGTCACAGTTTGAGAGGGTGCAGAAACACATTTCAGTTAAAATCATTTTGCATCTGAAAACACAAGGTGATGTTATGTCCACCTGGACACATGAGACAATGAATAGTGAGACACCAGTGTATGCATGCAAACACACAGAACAGAAACATGGAATTAGTGGTGCAACATGTAAAAAAAATCTGAAATATGAGTAGTTATACCTTTGGTGCTGTTCTATATCTGGTTTAAGTGATAATGTCACAACACTTTCATATCCATGCCATATACAATATGCTAATAATGAGTTACAATCACATGAAATATCTATTATGTTTAAGTCCCGATTCACATTCATTCAGTTTTAATTCCTAAGGCTGTGACAATCTACTGTGATTTTCCATAACCAATATGCAGGCACAACAAATTGCCATAAAGAAAAATAATACCCTTCGCTTAGCTGATTAGGTAGCTAGTACAGTCAAAAGGTATTGACATTTTCTGAGGAAATAGAGTAATGTTAACAAAATTAGCCCAAAAGCTCATTCAGCTACACACACAATTTTTGATTTAGAAAAAAAGATGGATTTATTGTTGAGAACCATTTAATCATTGTGTACTGCTTTTCTGGGCCCAGGTCACAGGGGCAGCAGTCTGAGCAGAAATTCCCAGACCTCCCAACCACCTCTTCCAGTTCTTCTGGGGTAATACTAAGGTGTTCCCAGGCCAGCCAAAAAATACAATCTCTCCTGGGTCTTCTCCGGGTCTCCTTCAGGTTGGGCATGCCCAGAGTACTTTCCAGGACTCCCTGGAGTTATCCTAGATGCTTGAACCACTGCAGCCAGCTCCTTACAATGCTGAAGAGCAATGGCTCTACCTTCCCGGGTGTCCAAGCTCTTCGCCTTATCTCTAAGGTTGAGCCCAGACACCGTGCGAAGGAATCTCTTTTTTGCTGCTTAAGCAGAGCCAGCATAGGTGAAGGTAGGAACATATACTGACTGGTACATTAACTGGCTTCATCTTTCAGCTCAACTCTCTCTTCATCAAGCAGTACAATGTCCACATAACAGTAGACACTGCACTGATCCACCATTCAATCCCCTGTTCTATTCTTTCACTCACTTGTGAATAAGACCCCAATATACTTGAACTTCTCCTGCTTGAGACAGTAACTCATCCCCAACTTGGAGGGGGCAATCCATGCTTTTCTGATTGAGAACCATAGCCTCAGATTGGATCTTCATCCCAGCTGTTACACATTTGGCTGTATACCCTCTTCTCCATCTGTGCACGCCAGAGGTCACAGCATGATGAAGTCAACAGGATTACATCACATGCAAAGATATGTTCCTGAGGTCAATGGACACCTTCCACCACTTAGCTGCCCCTAGAATTCTGTCCATAAGAATTATGAACAAAATCGGCAACAAAGGACAGCCCTGGCAGAGTCAAATACCCACCAGGGACGAATCTGACTTAATACTGGCAATGTGAAATAAGCTTGTGCTCTAGTTGTACAGGGACCTAATAGCCTGTAGCAGTGGGCCAACACCCCATATTCCTGAGGTATCAGCAACAGGGACATGATCCCATGCCTTTTTCAAGTTCACAAAACACATATAGACTGGTTAAGCAAACTCACAACAACCCTTCAGTATGGACTCTTGTGAAGGTAAAGAGTTGACCTTGTGTTCCAAGGCCAGACTAGAATCCGCATGGATCCTCCTTGATCCAAGGTTTGGCCAAAGGACGGACCCTCCCCTCTAGTACCATGGCATAGACATTCCCAGGAAGGCTGAGGAGTATGATCCCCCTGAAGTACACCCTCTGGTCCCCTTTTTTAAAGACTCGGACTACCACTTCAGTCTGCCAGTCCAGAGGCATTGTCTCTGACTTCAACGTAATGTTGAAGAGACATGTCAGCTAAGACATCCTAGCAACATCACGACTTCAGGAACTGAGGGTGAATCCTCCACCCCAAGAGCCTTACCACTGAGTTTTTTGACTACCTCAGTGACTTCAACCCTAGTGATATCCAAGTCCTTTTCCGAGTCCTCTGATTGTACTTCACCCAAGGAAGGTGTGTCAGTGGGATTCAGGAGGTCCTCAAAGTATTCCCTCCACTGCCTCGACTATATTCCCAATTGAAATCAAGAGCACTCCACCCCTACTATAAAGAATATGGAGAAAGCCTGTCTCCCTCTGATGGTTTGCCAGTATCTCTGCAAAGCTGACTGAAAGTAATTTTCCATAGCCTCACCAAACTTCTCCCACACATTCCTCACTTTGGTAAGGACAGGCATTGTAGAAGGACAGACGGTCCACACCATGGCTCACAAAAAAGGGACTTCATTAACCTAACAAAAAAACAAAATAGACAAACAGGTGGAACAGAAGGAGAGTCAAGAGAATGGGGAATACAGAATGGGGAACATCACAGGGGACAGGAACAGGAAATATGAGACACACGGACTAGGGATAGGGCATAACACATGACCAAGAACAGGACCTGCAAAATGATACAGGGACTTTCCTGAGCATGGGGGTTCACAAATGGAGGACCAGAAGGAACAGGACCAGGAGACAAAAGAGCAAATGAGGGGATTGAATTTGGGAGGCTTAGGGGAAGACCATTGACCCGCTCTGGGCCTAGCTTTAGAGACTTGAGCTGAGCACCCTCTTCTGGGCCAGGCTCTTGGGGCCTGGGGCTTTGTGGCCCCCAGGTGCTGAAGACTTGTGGAGGGCAGCCTCCTCTGGGTTTGGGGCTAAAGACTTGGGTGGGGCAGCCCCATCTAGGCTATGTTCTGGAGGCTCAGGTTGCATGGCCTCCTCTGGGCCAGGCACTGAAGACTCAGGCTGAGCGGCCAACCTCTGGTCAAGGCTCTGGAGACTCGGGCTGAGTGCCCTTTCTGGGCTTGGCTCTGGAGGCTCGGGTTGTGTGGCCCCCTCTGGGCTGGCACTGGAGACTTTGACAGGATGGCCTCCTCTGGGCTGAATGCTGAAGAGTCAGGCAGGGTGCCCCCTTCTAGGTTGGGCACAGAAGAATTGGGCTGGGTGGCCCCATCTGGGCCAGGGTCTAGAGGCTTGGGCTGGGTGGACCCCTCTGGGCCGGGTGGTGAAAACTCGAGAGGGCTCTGGAGGCTGGGGTTGGGTGCCCCCCTCTGGGCTGGGTTGTTGAAGACTCAGGCTTGGCACCCTCCTCTAGACTGGGCTCTGGAGGCTCAGGCAGTCCACCCTCCTCTGGGTCAGGCTCTGGAGGCTCAGGCTAGGTGTTCCCCTCTGGGCCAGGCACTGAAGACTGAAAAGCAGCACAGCCTCCTATGGGCTGGGTGCTAAAGAGTCCCCTTCAATGCCAGGCTCTGGAGACTTGGTGTACATGGTCCCCTCTGGGCTGGGGAAAGGAGACTCAGGCTGAGTGCCTCCCTCTGGGCTGGGCTCTGGAAGCTCAGGCTACGGGCCCCCCACTGGGCTGAACTTTGGACACCCAGGTTAAGTGTCACCCCCTGGACCAGGTGCTGATTTGGGCAGGGAGCTGAACATATGGGTGAGCAGGAGGGGTCTGCTTCTTTTGGTTCTTTTTCCTGGCCCTGGAACCCGATGTGGCACTCATGAAAAGTACAGGAGGCACGTCAGCCTCCTCTGGGCCTGGGACAGTCAATGCAGCCTCCTCTGGTCTTGGGACTCTGGGCTCTAGTGAGGCAGTGGCCTCCTCTGCTAGTCCAAACACAGGAGATGTGGGTTTCTCTGCTGGGCTAGAAACTGGTGAACACCCTACACTGTTCATGAGTCTGTGGACCCAAGGAATGGCATCTTTCAGGTTCCCAGTGGAAACAATCTGGAGAGGCATCTTAGCTGGAGCCTTGGATGTGTTATCTAAGAGCTGGCAAAAGTGAACAAGGCTAGCCAGTATATGGAAAGAAGTTCTCTGGATAAGCCACAGGATCATTTGGTTCAGTTATAGATGGGCATATGGAAGGATGGACAATCCATGTAGTGGCTTACAAAACGGGACTTTATTAAGCTAAAAAAACATGAGAAACAGAAGGCCCACAATGAATTAAAAACAAAGCAAGTAAAT
The DNA here is from genome assembly GCA_026784285.1 of Stomatorhinus walkeri. Taxonomy (NCBI): domain Eukaryota; kingdom Metazoa; phylum Chordata; class Actinopteri; order Osteoglossiformes; family Mormyridae; genus Stomatorhinus; species Stomatorhinus walkeri. The sequence goes on from JAODUD010000045.1 coordinate 1,706,428, forward strand.
GACAAAAAACAAGGCAGGGTGGAACACAGGAATAAGAATGGAACAACACAGGAACAACCAATGCAGAACAGCAGCAAACACGGGGAAGCAACAGCCACAAACACATAATGAACATCTAAGGAACAAGGGCAAGGGCAGGGGCACACATATACACAGATAATGAGGGTAAGGCGAGGGACAAGTCCAGGCTATTAACAACCAAACAAAAACTAAAGACTACAGGCAACAAGAAGCAGGTGTAGGTCAATTCACAAATCACAGTAGACTCAAACACTAGGAAAAGGATGACCAGGAACACCTACTGCCCAGGCAGGGAAACAACAGGGCAGAATCCTGACAGTACCTCCTCCTAATGTATGCACTCTGGGCACCAGAGGTAGAGCTGCCCCCTGCTATGTCACATATGGGTTAAATGCAGAGAACACGTTTCATTGTTGTGTACTATGGTGTGTCAACAATGACAATCTCTAAATCCTAAAATGGCTCATTTGGGCCATGCCCCATGGGAGAAAACCCAACCACCAGCTATTTGCAGATAAGTTCCACCCCCCAAGGTTTGCCTCCAGGGTGGAGCCCTGGCATCCCTAATCTAGGCAAGGTGTCTGGTTTCTTAGTTAAATCTGTTGCACCTACTCTTGTTTGGTAAAGTAGAATATGTCAAAAAGTTGGGTGCACAAAAACTCATTTTCAGTTAATTGTTATTTGTACCTCTTTCCAGTCACAGAGCACTCTTTTGAGACTGTCACAGATTGCGTCCGGGGAAGCAGCGCACACATCATAAAATTGGGTAAATGAGGATTTATTTAGAAATTACAAAAACCACTGTACTCAACGCAAGAGCGAACAATGACAGGGGCAAGACAGACACTGAAGCACTAAATACACTGAATCAATTAACAACAACTAGACACAGCTGAAAACACTGGGATTCAACACGCAGTAAGAAGGGACGTGGCACACAGGAGGATCGGACTAGCAGGTCATGACAGAACCCCTCCCAAAGGTATGCACACTGGGCACACTAAAGGGACCGGTGGGAACGGAACTGGGGAAACAAAAGCAAAAACATCGATAAATCATGGGAAACTGGATCAACACAAAAGAGGGACCAAGGCAAGAACCAGGACAGACAGACAAGGGGAACACAGAGAGACACAGAGACACCAAAAATAGAAACAGAACTCAATGAGGGGGACAATGGAGGAACAAAGCAAAGGGAACCAGGAGGGCACAAGGGCGGAGCAAACAGAGGGGGCAGGGACACAAATGGCGGCAGGAAGCAGGGAGCCCTAGCTGGCAGGAGCCGCAGGGGCAGCAGGCGACCTTGAGGCTGGAGCAGGAGGGGCCCTAGGTGACCGCGAGGCAGGAGCTGTAGGGTACGATGAAGGGGGTGCGGAGGAAGATGGAGGGACAGACGGAGGGGACGAGAAGGGAGCAGAAGGGGACACTGGAGGAGGCAAGAAGGGAGCAGAAGCTGCAGCAGGTGAAGGCGCAGCAGTCAGAGCGGGGGGCACCACAGGTGACTGCCAAGTCGAAGCAGTTGGCACTGCATGCGGCTGCCAAGGCGCAAGAGGCAGGACCGAAGGCATCCGATGAGACGCCGCAGGAGGCACTGCAGGCAACCACCAAGCTGTAGCCAGGGGAACCACAGATGACCGCCAAGGAGGTGCTGGAGGACCTGCAGGTGACCACCAACCCAAAGCCAGGGGGTCCGAAGGCAAGCCAGAGGGCAGGGTGGGCGGGATCCGACCCCTATACAAGTGTCCTCTCCCCTTCTGGACACGAAGAGTCGAGGTCCAGGTTGGGATCTGCCACACTGGGGCAATGGTTGGGGCAACCCACCAGAGGGGCTCACCGGGGAAGTCACCAGGAATATCCCCTAGGGGTCCCACTCAATCTCCTCCCCCCATGGAGATGGAGTGTTAGCCCAATGGTCTGGGACCTCCTTGGGAACAGGGGCAGGGTCCAGGGGATCAGGAACCACGGGGGGCAGAGCAGATGCAACAGGTCAGCAGGCTTCGGGTGCAGGTGAAGCAGCAACAGGCAGGCATGCTTCGGGGGCAGGCGAAGCAGCAGCAAGCAGATGGGCGTTCTGCACAGGCGAAGCAGCAGGGACAAGCTTCTCCTGACGACGTAGGTGAGGTAGCAGAGATCGAGACAGCCCCCAGACAAACGCCCAGCGCATCCTGCCGTCTCTCTCCACTTCCTTCTCCTGCAAGCTGCCGCTGCGAGGTCCAGCAGCTTGCACAGCAAGGGAGGAAAGAAGCCACAGTCGATAGTCACCTGCCAGAGCATATCCTCGGTGACTCAACTTCTTATCCAGGTCAAATGCATCTGAACCTCCTCCGTGAGGTACGGATCCTCGGAAGGGGAAATCCATTCAAGGATCTCCCTCAACCAGGCGAGCAATGGATCGCACTACGGGGTCCTCCTTTACCTCGGGCTGACTGAGCCAGTAATTTACCTCATCCAGTAGCTCGAGGTATTGCGCCTCGCTGAGGAGAGGCATCTTAGTTGTGAGTCTGATCATTCTGTCACGGATTGCGTCCGGGGAAGCAGCACAGGCGTTGTGAAATTGGGTAAACGGGGATTTATTTAGAAATTACAGAAACCACAGGACACAACGTAAGCACGAATGTCAGTGACCGGAAGCACTAAATACACTGAATCAATTAACAAGAACTAGACACAGCTGAAAACACTGGGATTCAACACGTGGTAACAAGGGGGCGTGGTACACAGGAGGGTCGGACGAGCAGGTCATGACAGAGATTTATTTAAGTGAGAAGAGATCCTATAACTATAATTATGACAGTCTGGGGTATGTAGTAAAGTTTAACAATTTTTTTATTATGAATTGAATTGAATTATTATTTTGCATTGAATAAAAGTTGATTTGCTGTCAATTATAGTTCTTAGAAAATGGCAATTAGTGCATCGCTATCTACCTTGCATCACACGACAATAAATAAGACTAGCACCAATTATGCCTATATCAGTTATGCATAAATAAAATACAACAGCTGTGACATAAAAGTATTTGTGATCCGCTATTTTTACCAACAGACTCTTTTTTTAGTCTATGACATTGCAAAACAGAAGGTGAATGCTTATGGACAAAAGCGTATTTAAAATCTAAAACCTATTTCTCAAATGTCTCATATCCCTGCCTGTCTCCTCCCTGTTATGGTCCTAAAAAGTTATGCCTGGTACTTGTTTATCCCTCTTGTCTTGCCTCTCTTTTCTAATCCTCATGTGGAAATCACTTCCAGTTGCCTCTTGTTAGCTCCCTCATTAGAATAGAATAGAATAGCCACTTTTATTGTCATTCAGAAATACACCGGTTAGTGCACAACAGAATGAAACTGTTACAGAATCCAGCTGTCCTGGTCCTGATACTGCAAAGCCTCTTCCCAGAAGGCAGCAGGGAGGACAGATCGTGGTGGGGGTGGGTGGAATCTTTGATGATGTTATGGGTTCTCCTCCGACAGTGTTTGAGTGCAATGTCCTGGATGGATAGAAGAGAAGTCCCGATGATCCTCTTTGCAGTCCTCACACTCTCTGCAGCAATTTTCTGTCTGAGCTGCCAAACCAGATGGAGATACAGCTGGTCAGTACACTCTCTATGGTGCCTCGGCAGAAAGTGGGGAGGATGCGAGAGGAAAGGTGGCTTTCTTCATCCTGCGCAGGAAATGCAACCACTGCTGAGCCCATTTTACCAGTGGAGTTGTGTTTGGTGACCAGTCCAGGTTTCCAGTTATCTGCACCCCCAGGAATCTGATGCTGCTGACCACCTCCACAGCATTGCTGTCAGTGACGAATGGTGAATGACTAGGCTGTTTTCTCCTGAAGTTGATGATCATCTCCTTGGTCTTCTCGACATTTAGGATCAGGTTGTTATCCTTGCACCATCCCACCAGTCGCTTCAGTTCCTCTCTATAGGGCAGGTCATTGTCATTCCTAATGAGACTCACCACTGTAGTGTCATCCACATATTTTATGATGTGATTCAAGGTGGATGCAGTACAGCAGTCGAGAGTCAGCAACGTGAACAGCAAAGGACTGAGGACACAGTCCTGAGGGGAATCGATGGAGAGAGAGATGGAGCTGGAGATGTTGTTATCTAGTCTCACTGAGTGTGGTCTGGCAGTGAGGAAGTCCAGCAGCCAGTTGCACATAGGGTGTGCTGATACCCAGGGGGCTCAGTTTGCTCACCAGCTGCTGGGGGATGATCGTATTGAACGCCGAAGTAAAATCAAGCATTCGTGCATGAGTGTCCTTGTCCTCAAAATGTGCTAGGCTCAGGTGAAGAGCAGAGAAAATGGCATCTTCTCTGGAACGGTTTGGCCGGTAAGCAAACTGAAATGGGTCAAATAATGGGGGCAGTGTAGGGATGATGAAGTCTTTTACCAGCCTTGCGAATCACTTCATTATTATGGGAGTAAGCGCAACAGGGCAGTAGTCGTTAAGACATGTGATGGTGGATTTTTTTGGGCACTGGAATGATAGTAGCAGACTTGAAGCATGATGGAACAACAGCCTGCACCAGTGAGGTATTGAAGATGTCCGTAAGGATGTGTGTCAGCTGGTCAGCACGCTCCCTGAGTAGTCATCCAGGAATGTAGTCGAGGCCTGCTTCCTTCCATGTGTTCACCTTCCTCAGGGTTTTACGGACATCAGCCACGTTGAGGCTCAGTGCTTTTTCATCTGGGTGAAGATTATCTTTTATTGAAGGGGTGTTGTCGTTTCTTGCAAATCTACCGAAAAAATTGTTGAGTTTATTCAGCAGATGTGGGTTGATGTCACACAGTGGAGGAGCCTGAATCCCTTGCCACATCCGCCTGATGTTACTAGGGTCACGGAAGACATTTTGGATCTTCCCCGCATGGGCACGCTTTGCTGTTCTTATAGCATGGTTGAGGGTGACTCTCGCTATTCTGAGTGCAGTCTCATCACCCAACTTGAAAGCGATATTCCATACTTTTAGGTTCTCACGTACCTCATGCATTATCCATGGATTCTCATTGGCCCTGGTGCTGATGTTCTTCATGACACAGATGTAGCATACCCCTCCTCATTAGTGTGCTGATTATCAGTGGCAACAGTTCAGAACGTCCCAGTCCGTGCACTCAAATCAGTCCTGTAAGGCTTCCATTGCTCCCTCAGGCCAAACTCTCACCTGCCTTACAATGGGTTTTCCTCTGGTTAGCAGGGGCCTGTATTAGCATAACAGAAAGATGGTCTGAGGATGGTCTCATCAGTCTTATATAGGAGGTGTTTCTCAGTCCTGTGTCTGGTCATTAACATGTATCCTCCTGTTGCCTGTGCCCTTCCCAGTGCTAATCTTCCTGTTTGGACCCCTCACAGTCCCAGTTTGTTTCCCTGCTCCTGTTTGTTTTGACTGAATAAGGCCCCTTATAGTACTCTGTATGCAAGCTCTTGAGTACTTCATTTTCATGCAGTGACAAAATGACCCTAAAAACAGAACCCTGACAACCACTGAATAACTGAAAAGAACCTCATTTTAAGGTATTTGTCATACCCTGCCCGTTAAAGCCTCATGTGCCACGCCCCCTCAATACCTCATGTCTCTGCCCTAATGGATCCCAGCTGTCATTAATTGTGATCATCTGGTTTTGGTTTCGTTCTTGTCAGTTTTCAGTATTTAGTCATTAACGTCTATCCTCCTGCACTAAGTGTCAGATCTGTCAGTGTGATATTTTGTAGCGTTTACCCCATCCGTGTGCTGAATAAACCCTGTTTCCCTGGATATTCCTGCCTCGTTGCCTTGTTTGCTCCACGCTACCTGCATCCAGGCACACTGCTCCCTTGCATCGTGACAGTATTAACCTTCAATAAAATAAAACCCATCCATCCATTTTCTGAAACTGCTTGTCCTATTGAGGGTCGTGGGGGTCTGGAGCCTATCCCAGAGGCTATGGGCACAAGGCAGGTAACAACCCAGGATGGGACACAGGATACACTCACACACCATTCACTCACAAATGCACACCAATGGGTAATTTAGTAACTCCAAGTAACCATAGCATGGTTCTAGACTGTTGGGGTAAACCATAAAATAAGACTAATGATGCAAATTACAGTGTATCCTCTGAGCCATCTGTCAATTTCATAAAATGAAATGAACTAAGTAACAATGTTTCTTTGCTTTTACGCTCCATCAGCTTCCATGTGACATGCTAACTGAATGTTTTTATTTTAGCTGTTAATTCTGGAATTCTGTGGACCATCATAATTGAAGCTCTTGTTTAAAACCAGAATGAAAAACTAAAAGGTCTCTAATAAAAATCTTTGCTCATACTACTTTCCCTTTTGGGTATCAAAATACTGCATTTGTTAAACAAATAAAAAAAAATTGATGCATAATGATTTAAAAATAATTAACGTGCTACTGTAACTGTGACAGCCCACATATGTTTGTGTTATATATTTATTGAATTGCAGATGGTGTTGAAATGTGATATATCAAAAACCATAATATGGGGATACAATTATTATACCGTGAATCTTTCATATCATTGCAGCCCTACTTGGAATTAACAATAGATCCTATTTAACTCAAAAGTGATGATATGCCATTTCCCCTTGTGTTTAGAAGATTTTGAAAATTATTATATACAGTAGAACCTTGGAACTCGAAAGCCTTTTAACATGACCAACTCGAACATCGAACGGGTCTGTTGAATTTTTTTCAACTTGTACTTCGACAGAAATCGTGGAACTTGACCATTCCTGCTAAATACTTGAACTGGTAGAGTCACACCCTGCCCCCAAACTAATGATACCAAATGTTGTTGTCATGAACCACCTTAACCATTACAGCTAGTACTATCACACAAACAACTAGAACATGTGACTTGGTTTGAGTAACATGTCTTGCCCAAGTGGAATTATGTAACATACACAGCCATGGCCTGTACAGTCATCTAGGGGTGGGGGATATAGGCAAAATGTCATATCACAATATTTTTGGTTATATATCTTGGGTTGTAATTTTATCATTTTTTTTGTTTGTTTACAAACTAACCAAATTGGAATGTATGTAGTAATGTTAATTAACCATCTAGCCACTTAAATAGCAATTCTATCCTTACAGAAAACATGGCTTAAAGTAATATAATCAGGGATTGACATAACTCATACACAAGTACACATTCGACATAAAATTGTCACGCCCCGTCCGTTCGAGCCTCGTGTATGCCACGCCCCCCTTGCTCCCTATGTTCAAACCTGATTGAAACCACCTGTTGTACTTCCGTTTGATTGTATTCCGCTGTGTCCTGTTAGTTCTCTGTTAGTCTTTTGTATTTAGTCCGCGTCTGAGTTCGTATCCCCAGATCTGTCATTGTCATGTATCGTGGCGGGCATCCCCGTCTGTCCCGCAATAAACCCTGTGTACCTGGATTACCTGCCTTCCTGCCGTCTTATCTGCCTGATGCCGCCTGCATTCAGGGACGCTCACCCAGTGAACGTGACAGAATGACAGATCTCTCCAGAAGAGCACCGCGGCAAGCCGGCCTGGATAGGATCAGCTTGCTGCAAGAGGTGACTCACCTGCTCCACGAGCCCGGGGTCAGTGAGGACCCCGTTGCTTTTAAAATGGGGCAGAAAGTCGAAAGACTTTTATTTCGGGTATCACCGTTCGGAGAGGCGTACCATCTCCGGACGGTGGAAGAGGAGATGCAGCAGTTGCGACAGCGGATCGCCCAGCACAGAGCCCCGCTGTGCGATCAATCAGAGGCTCTCACACCTCTGCCTGCACACACCAGGTGGAAGAAAAGGCGTCAGGGGAGTACGCCTCCTCAAGGGAGGACGAGGGTCCTCTGGCCATACGCGTCGGCCGAGTGTTCCTGGGTCCGGCGCGGCTCCTGGCTGAAGTGGAGGAAGGGCTTTCCCCGCTTCAGAGCACGACCGCGACAATGCGGAAGTCCGCTCCGCCAGCATCGCCGGCTGCTACGCCTGACAGCTCGCCTGCCTCGTCATCCTGCCCACCTGCTGTGTTGTCTGCCAGGCGAAAGGGGGAGGATGTACCTCCCCGCTCCACAGCTGAGTTGCCCCCCTGCACGCCTGCAGAGCCGACGCCCACTTCGCCCGCCTTGCCTGCAGAGCCGACGCCCACTTCGCCCGCCTCGCCTGCAGAACCGACGCCCGCTGCCCCGGCCGACTCTCCGGCAGCCACGCCCGCTGCCCCGGCCGACTCTCCGGCAGCCACGCCCGCTGCCCCGGCCGCACCCGAGACTCCTGCTGCCCTGCCCGCTGCCACAGCCGCATCGCCGGCAGCAACGCCCACTGCCACGGCCGCCTCGCCAGCAGCCATGCCCGCTGCCACGGCGGCCCCAGAGACTCTCACCCCTGTGACTTTTGCCCCGGCCCCAGTGGCCCCAGAGACTCCGGCCCCTGTGGCCCCAGAGACTCCTGCCCCCCTGACTGTTGCCTCCGTGACTCCTGCCCCAGAGACCCCCCTGACTGTAACCCCCCTGACGCCAGCCCTGGACTCAAGCCCCGAGGAGGTCCCAGGTGACACCCTCGCCTCCTCCTCATTGGAGGAGGAGCT
>JAODUD010000045.1:1717690-1753226 GCA_026784285.1 Stomatorhinus walkeri
TGTAAACAATGTTGTAAACAATACAGGGAGGGTTTAAAAACGTCCAAATACACGTTAAATAATTAAATAAATATGGCTTCCCTACTTCGCGGAAATTCAGTTATCGCGGTCGGCCTTGGAACCTATCTCCCGCGATGAGTGAGGGATTACTGTATACATTTACACTGTCAATGATCTGCTGCCAGCATGCCTTTCTAGCTTTGGTGGCTGTCACAGTGTTGTCTATGCCATTATTATGCTTTTGAATTCTTCATATTTTTCTATGAAAATTCTCTCTTTCACCGCATTGAACTATGTGGCTGTGTTGCAATCCATGCTTAAATGACTGGCTGATCTTTGCAGAGACTTGGGAATTAGGGCTTAGGTTCAGGTCTTAGGCCTTAGGAGGCACATTGGGATTGGGCCTCAGTTTCAGTTGAACTTGGTTCAATATAGATTGTTGATAGCATAGCGATATCATTTATCCCAGGTTGCATTTGTTTTGTTTAGCTGGAAGTTACCTTCTAACCCTGACTTGGTTAAACCAGCTTAGTGATACAAACCCTTGATCTCTACCAATGTAGAATCTAGAGAGTTAACTCTGGGTATATAAAACTTGTACCCTAACCCCAAATATCATCAAATTGCACATGCTGAATGCATGGTAACATATGGCTACATATATGTACAATGCTGTACAAGCCCTGTATAGTCAATTTAATATGACAGGCTGTCAAGCTTTTAGTTACGTTTAGTTAAAGGGTATTCCAGAAAACGAGTTAGGGTTTAACCCTTACTGACTTGAACAAAAACACAATTTTTGGGTTCTGGCAACGTTGATTACGACGTCAGGTGTTGAATTTTCTCAAGTGTATGTTAATGCTAGCTGAAGTGCAGTTTTGCAGAACAACAAAAAGCCATCATTAGCAGATGAGTGAAAAAAGGATTTGTCATGGAAGTAGATGCCAAAAAGTGTACTGCTCGGTGCTTTAACCAGTTAGAAATGGAACAATCATCCTCTGCATATGCCGATTATGGATTTATTGTACAGAAAAAGGCAACACTGCCACATCTCCAGAGGGAAAATATTAGTATTTTAAAAAGAAAAACTAGTTCATAAACTTAACTGCTTTAATAAAGTAAATTTTGTGGTTGTCAAAAAAACAATGATACATAATTGCTGTAAAATGGCCAAGAAAATGTGTTTGTGCCATTTTATATGCAGGTAATAAATAGTACATAAATGAAACTAATGAAATAGCCTTTATTTCATTTACTGTGTTCACTGTGAGTGATTACTAAGAAAAATTATCATTGGCAATTATGTCCTGAGAACTATGTCATCTCTGACGACTGCAAGGTGGAGGAGTTGTACTTCTTCTGGCTGTGTGGTACAGCAGAATGGGACTCTCAACCTATGCTATGACTATGGAAATTATGTATCCTGTGTAAATTTGTTGTACAATGTGCATTCACTATAAATCCTTGAGTCATGGACAAAGCTTGGCCATATTTCTTGAACATAATAATAATAGTAATAATACACTCCATTTGAACTTGCAAGTCAGAATTTCTGAGTTCCTAGTCAAATTTCAACTAGACTGCTCCTGGACTAACTTGGAAATTTGAAAGAACCTCTGCAAAAAGGATCTCTTCAAGATGGTTGCCCCGTTCATCAATAGGACAGCTGTAGTTATATACCGTAGACATGTTGTTTCACTGTTTTTATGTGCATGATGTGTTGGTATCAGCTGGTGTTGCTAACCCTAACAATGAACCAGACTAGAACTAGGGCCTGTTTCTCAAAGGACGATTTCTTGCTTAGACAGATAACGACAAAAATATGCAGTAACTTTTTGAGTGCAAAGGATACTTTGTGGAAAGCCCGATGTAAAATTGTTTTGCCAATTTCATTGGATTCTCCAGTTTTATATAAGAGGCTTTCAGCAGCAGATAAACAGTGGGCGATACACAATGTTTGTAAAAATGAGAATGCAAATCAACGGTGTTATGTTTAGAAATGATAAGCCGAAAAAACGTCACTGATCCCGGGAAAAAATTATTAAATAAATCATGGACGGGGGTGAGAAACTATACCGTTCGCAAAGAACTCACCAAGGAATGAAAGAATTCCCGCTTCTTTTCTTGGAAAAAAAATGACACGCCAAATAAAACTACCGAAGTCCCCTGACAGAAACACAGTTGTCAGATAAACCCGTATTCAGTAGGTTTAATTCCGAGCATTAGTTGTCACGGTTGATTGACTGGCGCTCAAATTACTCTCGGTTTCTGGAACGGAAAGTGATCTGGGTGGTGTTGCACGAAGCAGGATTTCTTGCTTAGCCGGATCGGATCTAAGCAGTCTGAGCTAAATATAACTGAACTAAGATTAAGTCAATTTAACCCAGACTACCTTAAATCCAACAAGCCATACAGCTAAACAAGAAATCATCGCTCGGGTTCACGCTTTTAACTCGGGACTGCTCGACAACCCACTTAATAGAATTGCTCGGTACATTCAAACATATTAGAACACTCCTCGCAATACATGGGTTACGTTTCCCAAAAGCGTACACGCTAGCAACGTTAGCAACTTAAGTAGTTGGAACCCTGCAACCGAACGGTTCCAACTATGCAATTTGGGACGGGAACTTTTTGGGAAACGTACATAGGACATGCGGGATTTATGGAAAATAGCATCCATAAATGTTGAAGAAGGAAACAATTAACAATGCAGTGAACTTTTAAAGCTAACTACTTTTGTCTATTGCATAGACGGCAAATTTCAGCGAAAATTAACCAAACATATACCTGATCTGAAACGTCTTTGCATGAGCAATGATCAGCCTTTCTCCAGTAGAGCGCCGGTCAGCAGGAGTGGGTCGACAAATATATTATCCAGAACTAACCATACAAGACAATCCAAGTTCAAAAATTTACTTAACATTAATTAAAATTTGATGTTGAATTAGGAAGCATTTCACAATTAAACAAGACGAGTAGCACAAATGAATAGTAATAGCATTATTAATTACATAATATGTCACTTGCGTTACTTGAGTTTTAATTAATCAATTCCTGATCTTTAATTAAACCTACCACCTACCTTTTTAATGAAGTGACCTGGCAGCAGGATTCGAATACATTAACGCAACTTATCTGCTCATGTGCGCATGCGAGGTGCGAATCCTGTCGTTTACGTTCAATTTAGTTAATTTTTATACAGCGCCTTTCACAAGAATCGCCCTAAGGTATTTTACTTGGATGTATTATAATACATTACAACGTCATTCAATTCGCAGACATAATCAATATTTTTTATTCAGCTACTGTACATTTGCTCGGGTAATGAGAAATAATACACTGTGGAAAAACTTCGCAACAATTATTTTTAAATTTCGAACTCTGATTACATCGAGCCATTATTCTGGTATAGGATCGACACCTCGCAGGTTACCTCCAGTTTGGAGGGTCGTTGTCTCATTCAGTATAGCTGCATATGAGTCATTGGTCAATGATCTATTTGGAGACAAATGTACTTTTTAGGAGAAGTAATTAATAGGCAATGATTCCGGTTGCTGGTATGACGAGAAGTTGGTTACCACTGATTGAGATGTTTAAATGCTCGAAAATACAAAGGGAAAGTGATGTCTATAAAATATAAGTAAAACAGATATAATCTCTATAATAGTAGCTAGTGATTTTGAAACCAACCGGTTCCCACTTGAAGATCATGGTTGTCAGTTGTATTTCCGTGTTAATGCCAACTGTGAAAACACTCCTACAGCTAGCTAGGCCTGTGTGTGATTTTTTTTTCTTTCGAATGATACGATTAATTTCAACCTGCTGCCGACCACCATATTATCAGCTGCTGGAATGACCACCGTAAAATCGACGGCAGGAGATAATGTCCTAGATCAGCGGATCTCAAAGTCTGGACCAAACAAGTAGTTAATCTGGACCCAGCTGATAATGGACCTTATGAATGAAAATGGTTAACGTGAAAAAGCTTAACGTGATTTGAAGTACAGTACAAAATGCAACGTAGCCAAGAAACTGCGCACACACAGCTCGTCATACCCCACCCCAATGATTAGCAAGGGTTTACAGGTTCCCATTTTGTTCTATATATTTCTGTGTATATCAAAGGTTATTGTTAATCCACTGAAGTTCATTAAATGCTTTCTTGTTGAAATTTGTTCCGGACATCTGACTTCGAACAAAAATCTGGTGCGAACCTTTGATCAAAAAGTTTGAGAGCCCCTGTGACCTAGATAGAACAGAAATGTTCCTGTGCCTGTCATCTGCCTGAACATGCAAATACAATTCAACTGTTTTAGCGTCATGTTTATATTTCACATAAACGAATACGATATGTTGAATGTCGATTGATGCTGGCGAGTATCTAACTTTAATTCGCATATTATGCTAATAAATGTGAACTTGGTTTTAAACCAAATGTGCTTTAAAAGCTATCTAACTACACAGATTAAAGAGATACATAAGCAAAGAATAAAGCTACAAATCTTGTTTCTACCATGATTGTTAGTGTTGTAATCTGTTTATATTCACCTCATGCGTGCAACTGCTTTTTCCCAATTATTGGCCATTTAGTGAAAATACAATGCCACTCTACCAAATTCTTTTCTGAGAAGAAAGGAGGAAAGCACAATAAAAAAAACTCCGAGCAGCCAGTTCAAACCGGTATAAACCAGACTGAACCGACGCAAGGCGGCACTGTTATACACCAGTGCTAATGTAGCTGTAATTAGGTGGTGATATAGTGTTTCTGGCTACTGCTGTATGAGACAGCAGGTCAGGTAGTGGTCGGGCATGAGGGTTTGTTCCTGAAATAATTGCACGTTGAAGGCTTACATGAAGCCCTGTTGCGGTAACTATGCACACAACCCGAATACACAGCATTTCAATGTGTATCCTAAGTGTACGACACAAATAAAACTCAGAACTTAAATATTGCAGATTTACTCGGATAAAATATCTCAGTAGTCAATGCTTTAATAGTAACATTTAATAAGGTGTGTTGACAATGTTTTCTTTATTGAATTTAGTTTGTTTCGTATCAAATTTCATTTTGTATGCATATGACGATGGTAATCTGGTGCAGTTAGTGGCACTGGTTAGGGCTGGGTAGTGGTTAGGATTGTCATAGCTAGGATTAGAGCGGATAGGGATGAATGAAGAGTACCCACAAAAATATAGATCCATAATCTGTGTGCGTGTGTGTGTCTTACAATACACTGGCATCCCATCCCAGGTGCATCCCAGCCTTGTACCTTGTACTGCCACACTGTGACTGACAAGGATTAAAGAAGTGGATGTCTCACTGTCACGACATTTTGTTCTTTTAGGTCTCATTCTCTCCTGAACCACTTCGACTTAACAATGGCGCAATAGCGCCACCCCGTGATCAAGAAAATTATTAGTATATAATATATGTATACATACATTTACTGTAGTTTAGTTTATGCAATTATATAGTTATGTTGTTACAAGGCACTGCATGTGATCAATTGAATATGACCTACATAATAAACATGTATATCTTTAATCAAAGCATCATAATTTTCATAAAATATTAATCTCTTTTATGACATAATTGTTTACTGCACTTTTTTCTGTCACAACCCCATTTTCAAAAAAGTTGGGATGCTGCGTAAAATGTAGATAAAAGCAGAATGCAATGATTTATAAATCATATAAACCCACATTAAAATTGAAAATAGAACAAAGACATAGAGCATATTAGATGTTGAAACAGTAATTGTATTGTTTCATTACAAACATATGCTCAATCTGAATTTGATGCCACGAACACGTTTCGAAAAATGTTGGGACGGGGCAAGAAAAGCCTGGGAAAGTTGTGTAATGCTAAAACAAAACAGTTGGTTGAATATCTCACAACTAATTAGTTGATTGGGTATAAAAAGAGCCTTCTAAAGAGGCAGCATTTCTGTACAATGAAGATGGGAATTAAGAGGTTCACCAGTCTCGATCTGAAACATTGCGTGGGCAAATAGTGCAACAATTTAAAATAATGTTCCTCAGTGTAACATTGGAAATAATTTGGGAATTTCATCAAATTCAAATTGAGCTTATTTGTCAAAACAATAACATTTCTCAGTTTCAACATCTGATATGTTGTTTTAGTTCTATTCTCAATTAAATATGGATGTATATGTAAGTAAATCACTGCATTCTGTTTTTATTTACGTTTTACATATTTCTGGAGATATTTTTTATTTTATCTGGAAACGGGGTTGTACAACATGCAACTTAAATAACCTTAAATGCATATACTTCATGCATCACTTTTTGTAAAATAGCAGGCAGTGCCTACTACGACCCCAACAAACCACACATTATCAAAATACATTAAAATCGCAGTTAGAAGTTGGACCCTCACCTGTTTCCGATTGCTATTTCCATATCTGTAGCCCCTCAAACTCCAACAACACAGTATAATATATTCTAAACAAATAATCGTCACTAGGTATGAAAACAAGAATTAACTGATATGTATTTTTTAATCCAAGTCGTTCAACTTAATTCATATTTCCGTCGCTATTAAGCTCCATAATGAGTATGCATGGTTATGAACATCTACATTCGTCGTTTTTTAACCGAGATACGCAGAACCTATTTGAGTACAACCCAAGGGTTCTGAATCGGCCAGTAGGGTCTGCGCGGATCGCTTGCTCGATAATCTACAACACTGCCTTGGTAGCAGATTGAGCCGACCTCCAAGATGGCAACGTTGTCTTCACCGTTACGCGTGTGTCGCGGTATCCTGAAGGAGTTGCGGGCGTCTAAGGGTCCGGAATATAAACAAACGCTAGCGTATAACTTCGTTTTGGATCAATTTCGTAAAAACCAGGTAACTCGAGGGACAGCGACAGGAGGCAATGTGCTACCTTACTGGGTGTATTAGCTAAGCAGTCTGCGGATATTTTGTTGAAGAAACGATGGTTTTCAGTGAAATCGTGAAAAAAGACCGTCTCTATGGCATGGCACACCGTGAAAGACACGTCACTAGGTTATCAGTGTAGGGGCCGATGTTTGAGAATTGGTGCAAGGTGACCCACGGATGTCATGTGTTAAAAACAAGTTACACGTATAACTGCAAGGACGGGAATGAACATTACTGCAGACACTAAAAACAAGGGTAACCAGATAATGCTGGTAAATGAAATTACAACAAATTACACGAAATATACTTGTTTCTTCTTGTGCTTCATAACGAAAATCTGGTTAGGTGTCACCTCGCTGAACGGGAATTCAACAACATTATACTTTTAACTTAACATTTCTTCAATTTTTTTACAACCAGAAACATTGTGCCAATTGTTTTGTACAGTGATTCTTAATCTTTGACAAAAGATTGAGAACCTGTTAGATTTATTTTCATCCTTTAATCATATGAAGTTTCAGATTCTCTGTTTTATTGAGGTTGTAATTGTGAAAACCCGGCTTGCGTTGTTCGGCTGGAATCTAGTTTTCACAATAATAATAATAATTTCACCGTGGGTTATATTGTCATACCGTCTTCCATAAATCTTAAATATTTAAGTAGCAAAACTGCAACTGTTTATGCATGTAAAAACATTTAACATTACAACTTACAAAGTAAATGTTACTAAACTAGTAAAGTTATTTTGTAAGTTTAAATGTTAACTTTTCTGGTTTAGTAACATTTAACATTTAAACTTAAAAAGAAACTTTATTGGTTCAGAAACAATTACACTTCATCCTGTGTTTCACATTCAGGTCACTAGTGAACGGCACTGCCGTGCACGGAGAGAAGCTTTTCACGCCTCCCACTCCTACCTGTGTCTTCTGGCATCAACCCGGCACCACCTCACCCTGCACAAGCTCTTCCATGGCAAAGGGGAACGAGGACCAGAGCAGGTGGCCAGATTAGTGGGCCTCCAACTGCCCACACAGCCAGGAGGGAAAGGATGGGAAAAATGAAGGTGGAGGTACGACTGATGGTGGCTGTGGAACCTGGCTTTCTTTCAGTTTTAAAAAGCCCAACTAGTATAATTAAAATACCTAAAAGTGAAATAAAGACTGCTGTACAAAAATAAAAAAAAATCATCATGCAGATGAGATAATGTAACATACAAAGGGAAATAAAGACTGATAGGCAAATGGTGTGTATTAAGGGCACACAGCCAACAGAGGTATGTCACCTTCTCCATCTTGAAAAAGATGTACAAAGTTTATGAACATCTTTGCTTTTGGTCAATGTGAAGGTCCTTGACCTTTTTGGGGTTTAATTTTGACAGCGTCACTGTACTTGTGTATGAATATTTTTCTGTATGGTGTGTGTAAATGTAAACAACGTGACATATCTGAAATCATAGCAGCTAAAGAATTGGTGTTTTGAATAAACCGTGCACAGCTTGCATGGAAAAGGTACAATACCCCCCTTCTACGTTCAGTAATCCATTGTGTTTGACTAGAATATATTGAAGCACAACAACTATTAGTGTTTTCATTCTTGGATTAATCAACTTACACACAAGACAAAGCTTTGTCCAGTTGGCATATGAATATTTTTATTTTTTGACACGTACATATCATCAGACACGCAAAGCCCATCATGGAATTTTTGGAAGATTATTCTAACTTTAGGAAGGACCCTACAAACTGCAAAAAATGTGAGTTTTGGCAGCGTGTGCTGTTCCTCAGAATGATGTCATTTCAGTGTAACATTCGCATTCATCTCACCTAATGGCCATTGGGTGATATCAGGACAATTAAAAATCCATTTATCAAAATTATTCAAGGCTGTGTCATTGAGACAAATGTGTCTGCTTATTAACAACAGTCCTGGCTGTTCGTGTGCATGTATGTGGCCTGTGGTGTATTGGTATTCCATCCAGGATGTACCCGGGCCCCAGCCTTGTCCGCTGTGCCGTATGTGGATGGGCTCCAGGCACCACCCACCCCAGCCCAGTCCAAGATAAGCAGCTAGAAGATGCTGTTGGCCAGAGTACCAAGATTTTCATTTTGATCCTGAGTTTTCTTTATTAGGGGTCCAAGCTGCTGGGTCCCTATTGCTGTTTAAATTGACTTTGTACCATGTCATGTGAAAGGGGCTGTTTATTAATAGCACGTCTCAGTAAATCCAACAAAATCTTCCTGGGATCCATCAACATTAATCTATCTCCAAGCATCACTGCTCCTCCTCATTTTTCCAAGCTTCTGAACACAGAGTACCCTCTCCATTTGAACACAATCAGCACTGCTGTTATTCCATACTCTTTTTTTGTTTGCAGTCTTCCTGTCTCTTTCACTAACCTACTAAAACCCAACAGAATGTCTAGTGACCCGTCTATTCTAGATACACCTTGGTGACTAATGTTGCCTTGAGTATGGACTTAGGAACCGGCCTTGGAGTAAGACTGCACACAGGCAGAGACAGGCAAAATGCACACATACAGACCTGTACAGACACACACGCACACAAGAAAGCAAAATATATTGCCAGTGCTTGTAGGTTTTTGCTCTCACCGTTATTGTGTGTGTGTTTGTGTGTGTATTCAGCCCACAAAATGTCATGGGTAAAACATTTATTAATTACTACAAGTATTTGCTTATTTACCAATAAATTGTAAAAAAGACACTTTTAAGTGAGAAAAGGTCATAGAAATTTACGATTTTTGAAACCTTAACAGATCTATACAGTTTAACATTTTTTCTAAATGCATAAACTAAACCAGTTCATACACTGTTTCGTCATAAATTAATTGACAAGTAGCTGAAACAATTAAGAAAGTCACACAGAATATTTTTCCAGTCATTAACTATGAAGTCTGAATTACATGAGGAAAAAGCTATGTATTACTTGAATATATTCACTGCATTTTGACATCAAACAGGAATTCTACTGCTGTACTTAGATTTTAGGAAGCCAATTTCAAAACAATGCAGCCAAGTTTTCTACTTTATAAAAATTATCAATTGTGTTTTGTATAAATATATTTGCTTCAAGACCTGCACATTGCCACAGAGGCATTGCAGGCTAAAAAAACCCAACTGGGGTAAACAGAGGAGCCATGTTGGCCCAGGTTCCCCATTACTCAAACGCAGAGCCCAGCCATTCTGTCATTCTTACAGACCGAAGCCTGTATCCCTGTCAAACCAACACGAATCACATGATCACACGGAACGCTGATTAGCACAATCTGGGTCAGAAGGTTCATTGTGTCTAGATGAAAAAGACTCATGAATGACAGCTTTGAGTATAGCATAATTATTGCAAAATATTTAAATGGTTTCCTCATTCCCCAAAATTAGAAGATATTCATAATTTTACATTAACATGGAGCACTTTCCACCTACTGCCTGCTTGCCTCAGTTGTTCTTCTTGTCAGACTGGGGTGGGTATGGGGAATAGGGTGGAGGTTGGTCCTTTAAGAAGAACAAAAAATAGGTGAGTGATAGATGATACACGACATATTTAAACATAAATTGAGAATAAGCCGTGAACTGGGGCAGGCTGATGGTCTCACCATGGGCATGTAGACACTGTGTGGTTTGTTGGGGTCGTAGTAGGCACTGCCTGCAGCTTCCATTGCCTTAGGATTTCCTGGAAAAGCAGGAACAATGAGAAAAACTAATAAGATGACAATAACAGTAAGGAAAAAAGGAACAAAGCTATCAAGCAATTCAGGAAAAAAACTAGGGATTATGAAACTAATCATTTGGTCATTTTTGTGTCATTGTCATCGAAGAAAGCATGCAGCTCTTATGATCGGTCCACATCCCACATATGCTAAATTGCAAATCGGCACGCGCCAATTTACACAGTGTCAGAGACTAATCCTTACCGACTATAAAACCACATAACTATAGACAGCATGGCCCACAAGGCTCATGGAAAAGAGAGTGATGTCATTAGACAGGAGCAGTGATGCACACTGACCTGTAGGGGGAGCTGTCCAATTCTGTGGGGGGCCAGGATAAGGTGGGGGCTCTGGCATGAAGACAGGGGCTGATGGATACATCCCTGAAACAAACACAGTTACATTAATGACAATAACACAGAAGTATAAAGCAGAAGAAGAAAACACGACAAAAAAAGAAAACACTGACAAATTCATTGCTGTATGAAAATGTTACCACATACAAAAGTTACATATGTTATTCATATGTTAATGATATTAGTGTACCTGCAGGGGGTGGTGGTGGGTACATATAGCCCATGTTGGCAGGAGGTACTGGAGGATAGCCATTTGCCGGGGGGGCATATGGGTACCCGTAGGGAGCTGGGGGCACTCCATAACCATTCATAGCTCCAGGGGAGGGGTACCCGAATGAAGGCCCTCCGTTTTGAGCAGGAGGTGCACGAGAAGCTGTTGACACAAAGAAAATAAATATTGAAACAATTTTTTACAACTATTAAAGCAACCGGAAGCAGAACAAGGTCATGAAGCATTGATCTATGTTGCCCATTAACCTTAACTCAAGCAATCTGGGTAGACTGCAGATAAAAGTGAAAGCATTGTATTATATGCCAGCAGTGTTTGGGCCTGGACGGGGTTTTTTGTCTTTGTCTTTCCTGTTTTCCATCCTATGTAGCAGACCACTACACTTCAAAATGTCCACATTACCAGTTACATATAAATAAGATATAAACAGGAGACATTAGCCTCATGTTTGCTAAGCGACTCCTTGACAACATTTGCCCCATGGTTCCATTCGCAAACAAGTACATGTCTGCGGCCCAGATGGTTTTGCTTTCTATCTCATTAAACTAGATTAAAACTTATGCACCTTGCGATAATGGCAGTTCATTATAGGGAGATTTCTCCTGGCAGTGATGCCACAAAACTTTAGGTAAAGCTTATTTCACTCATATGAACTTGTACTTCTGCAAATGTCAAAGCATTTGATTCCATGAATCCTTGAGTCTTTTTCTCAAATATCTCATTATAGTATGTACAGAAACAAAACACAGAAGGCACACAACCCAATGCAGAGGTTGGCTGAACACACTTACCATTGGTTGCCAGCTTAAAGAGATGCTGCCCCAGCTCTATCGCACCACCGGAGGTGAATGACATCTTGAAATTCGCTTTTCCTTCCCAACCCCCTAACAGACAGACATAGTGTAAGCTGGTGCTAAAAGCATGAGAAGGCTGGCTGAAATAGACACAGCCGTACAAGCTTACATCAAGAGGAGCAAACACAATGGGTCCCAAAGGGAAAAAAATGCAATAAGCGCCAAGAGAGTTAAGAAGCGTGAAAGAACACCTACCGCCCGCTTCGGCCATGATGGTGCCCTTGATGTAGTTGGCGGCAAACACTGGCTGCTCGATGCTGCAGCCCTTCATCAAGTAATATGGAAACATGAAGGAGCCCAGACAGTCTTTGCTATTGCTGGACACAAACAGCATCTAGACAGTGGGGGAGAGATTAAGCAGGTGTAAGAGCATGCGGCCTGAACGACAAGAGCAGAATGCACTTCGAAAGAGCGAGGAGTGTCACAGCCCTACCCTGTATGGTGTTAGGTAAACAGAGCCTTTCTTCGTACCCCGGAGCAACTCCATCTTGCTAGTGACGTCACTGAAGGTGAGCTCCACATTTCTGCACTGCCGAAGCACGCTAGGAGGAGGGAAGATCAGCTCAGCCCCACACATTTAAGCATGTGTAACTACAGAGAAAACTATATTTCATACAATTACAGGAATACACAGTACATGGGATTTTTTTTATTACTACAAGCTAGTTGCCATGGCAAGAAACTAACCACACTGTGGGATTTCACAAATGAACTAATAAAGATCCTCTCCAGTTTCACAAGTTCCTTCTTCACTTCAACACTTCCTTTATAAACTGCCTGTTTTTGCTTCTGAAATCCATCCATCCACATTCAAACTGATTATTCAGTACAGTGTCCTGAGGGACGGCACAAAAAAAAACAAAGCTAGCACAAAAAACAAGGCTGGGGTGCCAAGGACACCAAGTTAAATTAAGTTCATCTCTTTACACTTCAGAGGGAAACTGGAATGGCCAGTGGAATCCCACACAACACAGGCTCTCTGAATTAAAGAACGATTAGCCTTCTAACCACTCATTCTGGTCGAGGACACACTGGGCCCAGGAACCGATCCCAGGCAGATCATGGCACAAGGTTAGGGTAAAACCTAGAAGGATGTAATTCCATCACATGGCAATTTGAAATACTTTTCTGTTATTTAGAAATCTTCTAGCATTTTGCCATCATACTAATATAACTAATAATCAGTAATATTAATGGGATAAATGCCTAATTTAGAATACATTAGCCAAGCTAGGTGAACACCTGTGAAACTACAGATGATTTTAAAATAAAAACAAACCCCCTAAGTGCTGTCAGAATGTTTACTGTATACATTAATATTTACTTCCCGGATCTGACAACTCTTGACGTATGACAAAACAAGTGTCATATGTGCCAGCAGGTACTGGCCTAAGACATGTGTCACTTAACATTAAGTTACGCAATCATCTAAATAGCTTATTTTTCCTGACAGCCAGACGTTTTTTAAAGCGACTGCCTCGAACACGATATCAATCCGAAGGACCAAACGCGTAATCCAGCATTGACGGCCCATGTTAAATAAATTGTTTAGGTACCTTTCTAGGGCAGCTAAAGAGTCGACATTTTTAGCTTTAAATAAGCGTCGTCGAAATTCCAGTAGGTCTAATTTTACCTGCGCGGTACAGTCACTCATAATCTTAGCTGCTGTTACCGACTCACAAAAAACTACTCAGGTAACAGCCACTGGTTTCATTAGCTAGCCAACTGCGTAGTTGCCTTCGAAGTGTAACTTTGTATATAAACTGAAATAATCCGGCGGTGCAGCTCCTGACAGCTTCCCGATCAGTAAGATACCAGCAAACCATCGCTCGCCGGTTAGTTAGCGAGGCCCAAAGAAAGTTTATCCTCTGTTTAGCCAGGTTAACGGCCACTGGCAGCGCGCGGACCCGAGCATGGCTAACCGCGCGTGACGCTTCACCTCTCGCCATTGTTGATCAAAACGCCGCCGTTGTGCGAATGATTCCGATTCAGGGCCATGTCTGTCAAGCCGAGGGATCCAACACCGCTTGTGTCGCTCCTCTTTCCAGTGGCATAAAGATCCTCTTCAAACAAATCAATTTAGCTCTTCTCCTCCCCTCTTCTCGCTTCCTCACTCGTCGTGACGTCACCGCCCTACCTAATGTCTTTTATTGGTCGCCGTCTCGTGATGTCCTTACGTCACTAGTTGGACGACTTCAGCTTCTTCCCCCATCACATTGCATTGTATTTTATCCAGCTTTGGACATATTATTTCAACATATCGCTTTTGTGTTCTTTCCCTAAGACATTTAACACAATCAAGTTTTTCTAACAGCACCATGTTTTAACTTAAATATTAAAGTATAAATTCCATGAATGCTTGCTTTGTTAGTTATAAAAAAGTGGATTTTATGACGTGACAACACCTAATACATACGACTCCATAAGTCATTTCATTTTTCAAATTCATAAGCAGTGTTTTAAAGGAACACTACGTTGCAATGTGAAACGTACTGTTCCATTTTACACAGCACTTCGATTCCATTGTTTCATCGAAATGACATTGCTCCGTTTTTTTTTGTTGGTGTTCTCAGGTGTTAGAAAAAAATGTCAGATTATTGAAAAACAGACTGCTAGGGGTTAAAGCTTTGTCTGTTAATATATTAACAAGTAATGCTCAGCATGTGGTTACCACACATTTTCCGTATGCATTTCTATTCATCTTATTTTGCTTTTGTTGTGAATGCTGTTTTTGATATATAATAACAATCCAAATGAGGAACAATAAACATGAGATTTATTTAATGGAACGGAGGGGAAATGGGTAGATGGGAAGATATGAATTAAACAAAAAACAATGGGGATGTATAAAGGGTGATGACTCAGTATGGTCTGAATTTCCTCTGTGCTCTCATTAGTGCAATCCTCTGCTTGTCCTCCTCAAACTTCTTCCGCAGCTCCGCGATATCTGAAAGTTAGGAAATACTGGATTTAGACTCCAAATCATGATGTACACACTGTTTGCTTAAAGGACAAACTTAATTGTCTTCTATATCATTTAGTTAATATGATGTTTGCGGAACACCGTGGTGAAATAAGCCTAGAACATACTCCATTTGTCTGTGTGCTGCTAAAGGCCTCACATGGTTGAGCACACAAACTTTTGTGCACATCCTACATTTTGGGTCACTGCGTGTTTACGCCAGTGGTTGTAGTCAGTGCAAGCACACAGCAAGGGTATTCCACCTACCAAAAACACCTAGAAATACACTATCAATTTGGATATGTACAGTTCATGCACACTGGCACTCAACAGATACACTAGACTCAACACCTGGGCTGCACACATGCGGCCTGAGCAGACACTCCTGATAATGGAAAATTATGAAAACACTTACTAATTTATAGCGGCACGTGGACACACAGAGTATTAATAGGGCTGTAAATACTACCGTAACCTCTAGAAGGAAGCTTCATACAAATGAAACGGATTTTAAAAAATGGCTGTGATTAAAGAGATAAGCAGCCAAATCTTTCATCGAAAGGCATGATGTGACTTACGCTCTCTTTGCGTCTGTCTGTGCTGCCATGCGTAGAAATTTATTAGCTCCTTCCTCTTCCGCTTCTTGTTCTCCTTTTGGAGAACCCTCCGGTTGGCCGCCTCAGTGTGAGGCCGGGCCTTGGCCTTGGTACCCCTCGTAACTTTCACCCAGCCTTCATCATCCTCTTCCTCGTCCCCATTCCCTTCTTTCTGTAACTGTTGGGATTCCTGAGAGACAAGACCAGAAGAATCAAGAAAATCTTCCGAAACTGCAAGGTTTTAAATATAACCTGAAGCCTCACTTCCCTTCAGAACCATTCTAACAAACAATCAAACACACAGACAAAGACAACACGAGGACTAAACACTAAGACTGACCTCCTCTTTTCTCTTGTCATACTCCTGCATGTAGGTGTCCACTGCTTCTTGAAGTTTGTCCGGGTAAGCTATCGACTGCCTGTACTGATCTATCCATTCTGGGAAAAGACAACAGATACACTGTTTCCATGCATCCACTGACCATGTAAATGAAATTTTAAAAATAAATAAATAAATAATCTTAAATTCAACTGTGTCACTCACTCTTCAGACCAACTTTAATTGGTTGTTGTTCCGTGCTAACAACCAATGGGACATTATGGGGGTGTGACTTTGCTGTCTTTACGCTTGATGCTTTTTTAAACACAATATATGCCACACTGAATCCCTGGAAAGCAACAACAACAAAAAATTGACATTTCATTTGGCTGATTCAGTCAAACAAAGCAGCATGACTGGACTGTAAACACACAGTGATGCACTCCTGCAAAGGCCCCCCACCTCTTTCTTTGCTGGTCTGAAATATTTAGACAGATGCAGTTCTGAGTGATCGGTGGCACCAGGCCTCTCCATCAACTCCACTGACTGGATTTCGCCAAACAATGTAAACAGATTATGAACGACTTCCTGAAACATGCAAATCAAGATTTAAGTGACAGCCAAACTGAAGGAACAAAATAACTATTTATCAGACACAATCTTGGGAAAAGGTACTCATATCACCT
This sequence comes from Stomatorhinus walkeri, assembly GCA_026784285.1. Classification (NCBI taxonomy): domain Eukaryota; kingdom Metazoa; phylum Chordata; class Actinopteri; order Osteoglossiformes; family Mormyridae; genus Stomatorhinus; species Stomatorhinus walkeri. The sequence continues at coordinate 1,734,324 of JAODUD010000045.1, forward strand.
TGGAAACATGGGAGAAAAATGACTAATTATAAGCTATTTGTTTTGTTTACCAATGAATCTTTTTTACAGACAGAACAGTGTATTAACAGGTGGTAAACCTAGTGTATTAAAAGTTAGTAAACTACTGTATTAATGGCATTCACATAAACCTGAATCTCTGCATTACGATTTGCAACATGTGTGCATACCTCTGTGCAGTATGGCGGTATGTTGATCACAAACAACGTCCTGTCGAGTGGTCTGTGGGAGGTCTTCTCTGCCCGAACTCTGTGTTCCTTAATGTAAATGCTGTGTTGACTAACACTGTCTGCGCTGAACTGAAGAGGCAGGACTAATAAACAAAGAGATCAGCAAGAATTCAACTAACAGCACAGTAATGACTGAATAGCATGGCAGGTTCTTTAACTTCAACCGCAGTAAACACCAAAAAAGAATATCTGGATGAAATATAAAATACTGAAGCTAATTTCAAGTCTATTTGAAATGCTATGCGAGAAAAATCAGATTTTTTAAGTTAAATTTTTATTAAATCGCCAATCGTCGGACATTGGACATTATCTAATTATAATACTGAGCGACTATGGGGAAGGTAACTAAATTAACACTTTATTTGACCAAGCAGTTTTTTAAAAAATTTAAATACTTTTAAGTAGTTGGGTTTCGAAATAGTTGTAAACAAAATAGGCTTCGTGTTTCACTTTCATATCCGACTTGCAACCACGTCGGTAACTTAGCAAATGATAAAAAACCATAACATAATTTAAACCTGTTTGCACACGTTTAATGCACCTTCATTTAGTATATATATTACTCCGTTAGTTCTCATAGCAAATCATATACACACCCGTAAAACCGCCCGGAATAACACACGGTTTTTTCGCATGTTTCTTCGTGGACTTCGCCATCTTCGCAGCGTTTCTCCTAGTCTTCTTCGGCCAATGCGGCATATTTTCTTTTCACGAGCACATTGCTGCCACCTACTGCATCGGATGTTAACTGTCGGCATGTTCAGTTGAGGATGTTAGCTACTCTATTCGACACTCATGCCGCTTCCTACTAAACGTACCTATGCTCAAAGGCGAGAACCAATATAAATTTTGGGGTGTATCAGTTTATTGGTTTCCATACGTATATACTGCTCAACAAAATATTTCATTTTTCACTTAGAAATTTAATAAGCAACAAATGTATTTAAAAAATGCCACAAAAATAGCCACTGCATTAGTGTAAATTACGAACACCAACCAAACTTAAGTATTCCCATAGACACTGTTCCCAGGTTGCAGGGACGCAGATGACCAAAATAAAGATACAGGTCAAAAAAAGATGAAAAAGGACACAAACACATACTGAGTTTCATTTGAATGCTATTTAAGAAAATGTGGAAGAGACAATGTACAGTTTTATTAGATTTTGAGAGGAAACAACAGAAAAGTAGTGTTCAATGTGAACAACCTGCAAATACATAACATAAGCCATTGTCTCCCTTGGAAAGCAAACAACAAATGAGTTTCTTACCGCTACTATCGGAATCAATAAAAATATTTTAAAGGTCAAATTATCACTTAATATCAACATTAATATCAGTCAACTGCTAAAAAAACTTGTCTGTCCATATCAGACCTTTCTTCCTAGTAAATGTAAATGTATGATCAGTAAAGACACTATAGAGGTCATCATCCAAAGATTCCTGTGGGCAGATGCATGTGGACAGGGTAGGAGTCCAATAGTGGCTTTGTCTTCTATGTAGGGGCTGAATATTGTAGCATGAACAGTTTCTGGCCAAATTAAATCGAGAAAACATCATGGCATGTATATCTAACTCCTTAGGATACTGATAGAGAACCGACAACCAGCAGGGCGTGCGTGTCGCTAGATCTTAATGCAAAAGGCTGTCGCCTGCGAGCTGGCAGAGTCTGGGGACGTGGAGGGTGGAAGAGACGACTTGAACAAGGCTTTCAGGATGGTCTGGGGATTCACTTCCACCGTTGGCTGAGATGAAGCCGACCGGCCCCCCGGGCGGGACAGGGAGGTGGGCAGCCCCTCTGTCTTTGCGTCACCGACACCCGGGGTGTCACTAAGCCTCCTGAAAGAACGGAGGAAGTAGATCCACCTCAATGAAGAAATCTAGCCATCTATAAACAAACAGTGACCCACCCACAGCCATGGAATACACATAGTTAAGTACACAAGCAGTGTTCTAAGAGATTTACGACTCAGTTGTGGTCAACAGGTGGGGGCACTGTGCTCGGAGGCTCATCTATATCATCTGTGGCCATAAGCTTATGCATATTAAATAAATGAAAATGAAATCGTTGTACAAGTACGAGTGCAGGTACATTGGAATACTTATTTTTGCATATCCCATCTAGTTCTCTTTTGACACAGACAGACAGACAGACATACAGAGTCCTTTACGCAGCATCTCGGGACCATCCTGGGGGCGTAAAGGCCTTGCTCAAAGGCCCAATGGAGACGTGACTATTTTGCCAAGAATGGGACTCAAACTGGCGACCTTCCGATCAAAGACACAGAGGCCTAACTCATTAAGCTAAACCCAACCACCAAAAAAAGGCAGGTCTCTCTGTTGGACCTCCCGGCTTTAAAAAGCTAGGCTCTAAAAAGGGCACCCAGGCACTTACAGAAGAATGGGCTGATCTGACGTGATGACGTTTCCCTGGATGTGAAGGTTGCACTTCATGGGTTGGCCTGAAGGCAAAGGAGGTGGATGCAGAGGGGTGACCAAAGCTGCAAATTCAGCCAAAGTTTATAGGATTTCTTTTGTATTTTACCCCCACAAAGAACAGAGAGCTCGCCCCGAAATTACCCTCTTCTCATTGGTTACTATGGGGAGTCCCATCCAATTACATAAAACAATCTAGTAAGCTCAGCCCACTCCACACTCCCCGACATACCATCCAGGCAACGGTTATTGTACTTCCTGTAGGCCGCGATGGCATCCTCCTTCCTGACGAACACCACCTCCACTACGCCCGCCTGCAGAAGTCGTGAGCGTTTCAAGGCTCCACACACACAGAAAAGCTCCTGGGTGGGTGTGGAAGACGCAGCCACATTGACAGTAAGTTATACAGACCACATTATAGAGACACAGTAAAGGTTTTAAAGAAAAAGTAAACCTCAAAGCAGTCACTTACTACAATGTCTTCCTCTGTGACACGTGGATGAAGATTGTTCACCGTCATCTTCGTCCCTTCCAGTGGACTGAAAGCTGGCTATACAGGAGAACGACAAAAATATGGGGCAGTGATCAGAAGGTCACCGGTTAGAGCCCCGGCCTCAGATGGACAGTCACACGTCCATGCGCCCTTCAGCAAGACCCTTAACCCCCAGTTCTAGGGGCGCTGACCCTGCACTGTAACCCCCAACCTATGGAAAGCAAGATGGGGTAAGTGAATAGATGCTGTTCAATGCACTTTACATGTCCTAATGCCAAATAAAATATTTATTAAATGCTATGGATTAAAATTGAAATTAAAATGCTATGGAAATTGTTTTTAAATGGACAAACACGCTGGAGGGTTTAAATTCTGTACCTGTGTTCCAGTAAGGGTTTCAGCATCCTCACTGGTGCCCTGCTGGACCTGCCCAGTGATCAGGGTCCGGGACATGGGCTGCAGGGCAGGAGCAGGTGGGCTGGCGCTGGGTGGGATTTGCACAGGGGGACTGGCCGTGTAGCTGTCATTCTGGACGACTTTGGTAATTGGGGTTGAGAGAGAAAAAGGGCAGCTGATGGAATCGGCCTGCAGGGAGAGCATCAGGTGGCGGAAACATGAGGCATGAATGTGTCATAGGGAGGGTGACAGACTGAAGGATCCCCAATGTCCCCTATTCATCATCTCAGCACTGAATTCCATACCATATGGCAGCATGTCACACTGAATCTGCAGCATGTTACAGGCTAAAGTTTGGCCCATCCCTGTGTCACTGAGTCCTTTTCACACAATATCACTCACTTGCTCGTGCAGTGCATTGCCGGATGCCACGATCTTCATCTGTTTGCCTGGGGTGACGTCTTCCTCATCCAAGACAGACTAACAGGAATGACAACAAAAAAATAGTCTTAGGCAGTCAAAGAAAAGGTTGAAGGCGATATATCCTGGTAGCAAGTGTATATTTGCCCAGAAAAAAAACATTAGAACATATGAAAAACAGCAAGACGAAAAAAGACCAGAATCAATGCTGACTCAACATCACAATGTCTGTCACCAGTCGCCGATGGACAAGGGCATTGTCCGTCAGTGCAACATACATAAACATTGTACCAACAGACTCAACTTAGAAACATGGGAAACACAATGTGTACCTCCTCTGCCTCACTCCCTGGTTCCATTTCATCCACTCGAGTATTTCTACTGGCTACGCCAACACAGATCCCACTGGTCAGTCCCACAGCAGGCTTCTGCTACATAACGACATGAAGCCTTGAGCAGGCAGACAGCAGACCACGAGCTGCCAAAACAGGAATCCTGAAAAATGCTTGATCTCACCTGGATGGTCTTCGTGATCTTGAAAGATGACAGTGATGCAGGGCTTCTCTTGAGCCGGAGCCTATCACGAGCTTCCACCTCCCACTTAGGCCCACCCCCCTGTTGCAATGCCACGCCCACTTTAACATTTAATCCTTGAGGGGAGGGTCTCACGTTAAGAAAGGCTTTGTTCACATTACTCCTGTTATTGTGAACCTGTTGATTTACTTCTGGTGGGTCATCTGTCCTTGTGCTGTGCAGCCGTTTCAACCCGTGCTGTTTTTTGCGAGAGTTTATTGTCTGTCTGGCGTCTTGCATGGTCTTTCCCGCACTACTGCCCCTAACTTGAAAGCGGGGGTCTTTTTGACTAAGTTTTTCTCGAGCATCTTTCATCTGGAATACTGCAATAACCACAGAAAAGGCAATACACGGCAATGAGAAACATGTTTCTGCTTTTCCAGGCAGGCATCCAGCAATGAAAATTTTCAATATAAAAATAGAACGAATAAAGATGTAAAGAATTTCAATTCATCATTACTTGACGCGTACTTCTGTAGTCACAGAGGAACTTAACATTTATTGTTTTAATTACTTTACCTGTTCCTGATCCAAGTCTCTGTCTGACGTCGGTATTTCCGATCTTTAGTCGGGCGTCAAAAGTTCCCTCAAAAACTGCTGCACCCCGACTTACGAGAGGTCTGAGAAGGAAAAAACATTAGCTCGCCATCATAAACTGTATCAAATTGATGTATGTGCATCACAACCACGCAATTTTATGGTTGTTATTGCTTTAGCTCCAAAACAGCATTTCCCATTCGATAATGGACATGCTTGGACACAAAGCCATTATTAGGCCCTTCAGTAAGGCTGAAAGAAGACAAGCGTATGACTTTCCTCTTACAGTAATATTCACCTAACAAAACAAATGATAAAAAATCGTGCAGCTCCAGTTATTGCTGTTTAAAATGACATAAGAACAATTTTATTGTACAGAAAACGGACACTTTAAAGCCCAGTACAGGATGCGTGCAGCACCACGTAAGATTAAACCACAAACTCAATTTATATAATAATTCTTATATAATACTGCCAACAATCCATAACAATACCAACAACGTACGATAAAATGAGATGATTAAGTAATGCACTTCGACTACTAACAAACAGTACTGGTATAATCGCAGTAGACCTATAATATGTAATACCAAACATATCTGCTACCTGTTGTTTGTCCCACGAATGTTATTTCTAAAAAATCGCCGGCGCATCATCTCCTCCAAGGGAAGGTCTGCCATTTTGTTCGTGGATGAACAAAAATGAAATTCCGGAGGATGTAGCGGCGTCAACCATCGGTCTCGCTGGGGTGCAATTAGAGTAAGGAGGAGGAGCCTCGCTTTACAAGTGCGAACATACTACGCTCATTTCAGCCTTGGAATACTATGTGTAAATAGATGGGATTGGTGGCTATAACGAAGGAATATATAGTGTATCCGTCATCATATTTTTATTATCTAATGGATTGCTCTAGTTATTTTTTTATGGATTGCTCTATTTACTAAATACCATGTTACTAAAGCATTGTTTAAATTTTAGTATACCTACATTTCACGATAAAAACGTTACCGCTTTTTCTAGTTTTCTCTTGGTTGGGGTCCATGGAAACAAAAGTAAATATTTAGTGGTTCCGGTTCATTCAAGCCGATGTGTTACGTCATGCTGTATGGGATGGTATCCACATTGGGTCAAAATAGATGAAGCGAACGGGAAAAGAAGAAGCAGGGGAACAATAGCACTCTGACCATCTCATCTGTTAAAAACATCACCATTGCATCTTTGTAAATATAAAATGGAGTTAAACATTTCTGTGTAACATATTCTCAGGCACAGGCACCTATGAATCACACTGTCCCAAAAAACTAAAATTCTTGGTGCTAAAGAGGCTCAATGGGTTGCACTGGGGGCATTCAAAATCCATCCCTAGTAGTGGAGTTTGCATTTTCCCCAGGAAATGTGTTGTATGGATGGAAACGAATGTTTACTCATTTGTTGGTGCAGGATCAATAGCAATATAAAAGTCACCCCCCTTCTTATTGTAGATATCAAATGTCTGTGAGCCCACAGTTTGGATCTGATAGAAGTTACACCCCATATGCTACATACTGGCATCCGATCCAAGGTGTACCGGAGTCTTGTGGCCTGGAATATGCTCTTGGTTCCTCACAACCTGAACAAGATTCCAAGTTTAAAGATGGATGGATACAGTCTTTATACAAAGATTACCTTTTTCCTTTTGTCATTTGTAAATCATGTGCTTAAAAAAGGAATTGTACTAATGACATTCAATATAAATACCGGTGAATTTTCATTCAGTGTAAAGATCTCGTTTTCAAACAGTCTGTAGGGGATCAGAACTTTAATTGTTTAATTGTAGCAATCATAATTATCATAATAAAAAACAATCACGACTTTAAAAAAAACTGGTTAGGTAGAATTTCTTTATGTACATTTTATCACAGAAGTCCGCCTGCCTACCCTTGCTTTCATTATTCTCTAAATATACTACAGCACTCTGCAATCTGTCCCCCCTTTGAGCTACTAAAACCATCCTTCCAGATTAAATTCTTCTCTAATAATTCATCTCTCCCCTTTCCAATCTTTCGGCCTCCTTGCCTCTCAGTGAAACTCACAATATTCTTTCACCCACTTAGGTAATCTACACCCCTGCTGTGTGCAACACGCCCCCCCTCCCCCCATGGCTCCTCTCATATGCCTCCGCTGATTTCACAGCTCTCCTGATTCTCTTTCTTCAGAGCTTGATCGTCTCTCTCTTTCAAATGACAGTGACCTCTCCCGTCCTCGACTGAAATCCCTCCCCTTGGGCATTTCTGTGGATGGGGAGTCTTCTGTGCCCAGAGCCTGGCCTTCCCTGAGCCACTCTGCTCCCCTTTCTCCTCTCCTCTCCTTCCTTCTCTCCAGTGAGGGTGACTGATCACTCTCCTTCAAGTGCGGGGATCTGTCTCTGGAAGATCTAAAAGACAAGTTGAAAATTAGGCCAGCTCCTGCACGTCCCAGCAGATATCATTTCCTAAATAAGAGTCAAAAATCTGTAATAAAAATTATCACTGATATTAAAGGCAATGCTTTATAAAGAGTAAATATGAATAATGCAGACAGCTTTGAATAACCATTTCCAAGTACAAGACGCGCTTGCTGACCCAGCAAACCCCACATATGGACGTAAAAATCCTCTAAGGTTGTTGCAGATTAAATAACCACAGCTTAAATTCACTTAATCAGCACACAACCTACTGCCATTACTTTGGCTAACTGCAGTCACAGTACCCTCAACCTGCTAGGACACAGATATTTGCAAATACTCAATAACATATACAAAACGAAAAGCATGTGACATACCTCTTCTTCTTGCTCCGGTGGGAGTGCGAGTGTGAGCGGGAGCGATGTCTGTCCTTGTCCTTGTCCTTGTCCTTGTGCCTGTGCCTCCGCTCCCTCTCCCGCTCTCTCTCAGCTCCTTCTTCCTTTGAGCAAGAGGAGTGATGGCGTCGGCTGTGGTGGGAAGAGGAGCTCCTGCTATCCCTACAGAGAAAGAGGGACACAATTTAGGATGCATTTCACGTCACAATATAAGCTTTCATCATCTTTATGACTGTGATGTTCTAGAAAATTCTTCCAAAACCCCAATTGGCATACCTCCTCTTTTCTCTCTCTCTCTCCTTCTCACGTTCCCGGTCCCGCTCCCTCTCTTTCTCGCGCTCCCACTCACGCTCTCTCTCTTCTTCTCGGTCACGCTCTTCCCGTCTCCGGAGTCTCATCTGCATCTGCTTCTCAGACACTGTTTTCTGTTGTACAGAAGAAAATAACTTTCTGAGATCAAGAGCTTTGCCTCTCTACTTTTACAAAAACAGGAGACAGACTTAGTCAAGTACAAGTAATTGTTACTAATGCTAGCATTGCGTCAATCCATGAGTTAATCTATGGTTCACTGGATGTTTTGGTTCAGAGACTAAATTTACCTTTAAATTTAACTCCACCTGTGAAACGCTGACAATGTGCTCAAATCACACACAGCATTTTCAGTAAAATACCATCCTTCTCTCACCCTCAGTTTATCAAGCTTCTCACGGATCTCAATGAAACCCAAGTGAAGCTTTCCACCGAAATGGTCGGCAAGGCGACGGTCATTGTCATGGAGACCCAGGTAGGCAGAGCACACCTCACAGACCCGGAGCTTCTGCTGCTGGAAGCTTGAAGCAGGCATCGAGTTCCTATATATATCCTAAAAGGAAGAAAATTTGAAATTAAATGAGAACACTTTTCATTTATTATAAAATCTATCAAAAGTATAATAAACCCACTGACCTCCCCTGATTTCGGTTAAACAATGGTTTATACAAGACCTAAGACTGAGATCAATGCTAACAGATGCACACATCTGTTCCTGGCTGCTCTCAGAGTCAATCACCACCAGGCCGGAGCCCTCACCTCAGCCTCCCTCTTCAGGGCCCGGGTCTTCTCCACTTTCTCCAGCACCTGCTGCGCTTCTTCCACGTTTCCCTCCCCGCCGAGCTGCTCAGCGCGGGCCAGCAGTTTGCCGATCTCCTCGTTCAACTCATGCACTCGCTCCGCCTGCAAGTGGAATGGGAACTTAAGATTGGCTACTGCCAATCCTGCACGTCGCTCGGAATGAGATGGCAGCAGCAGGGGAACACGGATGGAGCAGCTGAGGAGAACGTGTAGCAGGAACAGAGCTGGGGGCTCAAAGGTACGACAACAACTCGAGAGTGGCACCTTCGCCGCGACTTCCGCACTGATCTCTTCCTGAGTTTCTGCCAGACGCTTCTTGGCCAGCTCTGTTCTCCGGTCACAGTCGGCGATGAAGGACTGCAGGTGCTCCGCAGCCTAAGGAAAAGTCACATAAGTGAGGCAAGTCACCCGAATGAAGGAGGAGGACACAGAGATGCGGTGACAGAATACAACGGTATGAGACACAGGTGTAAACAGAGAATGAAATACTGTAAGGGAACTAAAACTCACGTCAAGCTCAAAAAAGTACTCTTGCTGTTTGGAGGCGATCTCATAGTCAGCCCGGAGGGCCAGGTCATGAACCTTCATACACTCCCCCAGATCCATTCGCTGCACCATTCAAAAAACAAAAAATCAGAATTAGAGAATGACTGTCACTCTTACTGCAGTATACATAACTGCCTGCAGCACCTTAATAAACTTAATAAAGTGGGTCTCATCTTTTAGGACCCAAAACATCCATCCTCTACAAGCACTTATCCAATGCATCATAATAATGAAGACCCTGGATACTATTCCTGAAAGTACAAATCACCGACGGACACACCCTGGATGATATGCCAGACCACAGTAGGGTGCATACCTACATATACAATTTGCAATTTATTATTTTAGGTAACATTCTTATACAAATGCACACTATATAGTAATACATGCATTCACACACATACACATAAGTCATGTCCCATAGCTTACTGACCGTGCCACACAGGATGTCATGGGGACAGGACTCCAGAAGGTGACTCTTGCACACTCTCTCATCTGTGAATTTGATTCTCTGCCTCATGCTGTCCCCTGGAAGAAAACCACATACTTATTTCAACATCAAAAGTTTATTTATGGCTCAGTGGTGTTCAGAGGTGTTTTTATGTCTGTAACACAGAATTACACTGGGAAAACGCTGAAACTAATTTTTCACATAGTTTGTAGAACTTACACTTAAGATCAATAGTTATATTACAATACATTTCTTCGAAAAATATACTTTTCTTCACAGAATATTTCATGTTGTACTTTCCATGTGACGCTCAAATTTCTAAATACTGATATCCACAGAAATTTGGGTGAACTCTCGATGTTCACGTGTCACAAGCGGAATAAGTGATCATTGGTCGTACTAACAAACTTTTAGAAAAACTCTTATATTGGCCGGCCTCAGAGACCGACAATGCAAACGTTTTTGATTACCTGTCCTGGTGGGAAGGCATACCTCGCTTATATTAAGCTAGCAGATCGGCTCGTTACTCTTAAAGAATGCCTGCAAGTTTGATGTCACTGATCACATTTTTTACAGCACCCGCAACGCACCTCCATCGAAATAGTTAATGTAACAAGGTGTAAAACGTGATGGGACTGACCGTCTCTTCCCGTGCCCATGAGCTGGTCCAGCATGGCCCGCATTTGCGCCTGTGCCGACATCTTCGCCCTTTCTGACAAGCCAAGCCACGCGCCGATTGTTGTACACAGAACGCGACGGGCCTACGGTTAGCCTGAAGCTAACTTTCCGGCTTCAAAAAATAAAACTTTTTTGTCTGGATGCTCGCAGCTTCACAGCTCCACGAATAAAGTTAGTTAACAAACTAACGCCGCTTTAGATATGCCCCACATAATCTATTTTTAATTTTGACGCCTCGGATTATACAAATTCGGCGTGCTCTTAGTATGACACCGACAGTGAGAACAGCTAACTTGCTAGCAATATACCAAAACTTTAAATATATTTTTACTTTTTAGATTAAAACGCACGTCTTGTTTTGATGGTACTTTTGTATTTCATTTATTATTCATTTTAATTCGTACACTAGCTATATATATTAGATACTGCATTGTAATCTGCCCTCCTTTAGCCCAGTGCCTCCTGACTTTGCGCACTCGTGAGCGCGCTCTGCTCTATTTCGTTCGCTTCAGGAAGCTCTGCGCGCGTCCGCGCACCCTAAGTACCCTTACGTCACACCCACCTCTCATTACTATTAAACTATGTACTTTAAAATAGTGACTGACGAATAAATTATGTAGTATGTAACACGGGTTTATATGCAGATGTGTTATGCATTAATATTATATAAAATACGGATTTACTACAGAAAATAAACAGAGATATTACCATTATGAGTGATAAAATCCTGAAATTTAGGTATGCCGCTTCTTTTGATGCCCAAAACATTTGTGCGACACTTTCATGGTTGATCAGAGCTACAAAAACATTAAAGGCATTATCTGAGATTACAGCCCGAGTTTGGCTTAGTAATTAGCCAGCAATGTATTTTTTAAATGGAATAGTTATGAATAGTTTAAAACTACGAGTCCCAGAATTCCACAAAAGGAGGCGTCCATCATAGCGAATTAAAAACCGCTTTCTGGACTCAAATGACAGCCCGCATATTTAACATTTCTATCCTCCTCTCTCTACGATGGCAGCAGCTCTTTCGCGAGCTCTTAAATTGCCTGGTAAGACCAAATTGTGCGTTCTGGAAAATGAATAAATTAGCCGTATTGTTAGCTTTGCTTCTCTACCCAACATCACAATTATTCAGCTAGTTTTGTATTTCCACGATGTGATGCCGTTAGCTTTCTATCTGCTTGTCACAATAGTCATTAATATAGCAACCAACAAGAAGGCTCAGTAACTATGATTTCATGATAATGCAATCGATATGTTTTACTCAAGTATGTTATTTTGTTCTGGGAAATGGCGGAAATATAGCTGGAAAATATTTTTCAATTTTTTGTATATACAGTACGATGCAGTACTCACTAGCTGTGTGTGACGCACCACGGGATTAGCGATGTTACATTCTGCTGTATAATATTTTCACATTGTACATAGGCTTAATTATTTATTGTACTATTATATTAAATTGTATTATATTATTTGTTATTATTTGTTATTAGCCTAAATAACCCCGGAGTTAATGGCAGAGATAAATTGTCTGTCATGTTTTTATTTTTTGTAATTTTATTGTATTTTTATCTTCGTGCCACGACATACTTAATTGTTACTAAATCCATTATATTAATTTGAATGTGTTGTCAAAAAAACACGTTCCCTGATTTTAGCGATATGATGTGATTGTCTCACGAATATAAAAAGGTACAATAATCGAAATAATGTTTTTACAAAGACAAAACAAATGTATGCGCATCCCGGAAGGGACACGGAGAGGAAAAACTGGCGATTGAAAAACAGGAAAAACGTGAATTTTTGCGAGATATCGCAAAAGCTATCGTTTTTCTTGTTTTTCCTCTCCTCACGCGAAAAATCCTGTTTAACATCGTCTTTTCCATCTAGGGAAAAAGGGCTCAGAGCTTGGAGAATATGATCCCCTCACCCAGGCTGACAGTGAGGATGAGAGTGAGGAAGATGACCTGGTCCTCAATTACCCTCGCAATGGGCTGGGCAGGGGCAACTGTATGGGCTCAGGCACAACAGACATGCGTGGCAGTAGGGTAGGAAGGCTTATGGAAGATGAAGATGATGTGGATGAAGGGGACGAAGATGAGGAGGAGTGGAGGGAACAACATATCAAGAAGAACCGCCAGGAAAGAGATGACCTGAAGAGCAGGCAGTACTGGAGTCAGAGGGAGGGCCGTGATCTTGGGTTCCAGGATGGTGGGGGGCCAGGGCCCACTCGTGCCGGTGGGCTTGGTTTGGACTCAGGATCTGACCCAGAGGCAAAAAGGATTCGGATGAGAGGAGCAATCCGCACCGCAGTTTTCCTGGTGCCACTTTGCTGTGCTGTATTACTGGTGCTGCTCTGTGCATTTCTACTGCCCTGCCAGCAGGGGGAGTTGAATGGGATACCACAGTGGGAAACCGGATTAGGGGAAGTAGGTGAGTAAATAATAACCTGTTTTAGTACTGATCCAATAATAAGTATGTTAATAGTGACTGCAACAAAGCAGAGAAGCAGGGAAGTCCTGACTTTTACACTAGTCACTGTTGGACTGCTCTGATGACCAGTGTTATTAAGTATGGCAACTCAGTGCAGGAATAGTTTTTTTTTAAACTTGAGGTATGTTTTTCCCACTTCCAGGTGTTAACTCACCCGCTCTAGCATTGTGGGATGTGGACAATGACACCATTGAAGATGTGTTAGTGTCAGTCACTCAGCTGACCAATGACAGCCGGCTGGGAGGCTCTCAGGGTAACAGCAAAGGTATTTCTGAGCGTTTGCATGCTGACTTGTGATTAAAACAAAAAGGAAGGTAGAATATCCATCCATCCATCCATTTTCTATACCCGCTTATCCTACTAGGTCGCGGGGGGTCCGGAGCCTACCCGGAAGCAATGGGCACGAGGCAGGGAACAACCCTGGATGGGGGGCCAGCCCATCGCAGGGCACACCCACACAGGCACACCTACGGGCAATTTAGTAACTCCAATTAGCCTCAGCATGTCTTTGGACTGTGGGGGGAAACCGGAGTGCCCAGAGGAAACCCCACAGCGACACAGGGAGAACATGCAAACTCCACACACATGTAACCCAGGCAGAGACTCGAACCCAGGTCCCATAGGTGTGAGGCAACAGTGCCACTGCACCACCATGCCGCCCCCCTGAAGGTAGAGTATACAGTTAGAAATCCTTGTTGCTCACCGATTTTTCTCTCCATTAGAGCACAGCGTGGCCGCAGTATCTGCTGTCCGGGGGAATGTGCTGTGGAAAATGGGCCTGAAGGAACCAGCTTTGTCCATCCAGTGCGGGATGCGTCCACAGGCTCACCCCGTGGCCCCACCACGCAGGACATTCCCACAGCGGCAGTCGGTCTCGGGGCCAGCGGGCCAGGGCCGGGGTCCCATCTGCCTAGTGACTGGCTCGGCCCATCTCAGCGCCCTTGATGCCACCACTGGTTAGATCATGGCTATACTGGTTTACATACCTGCCTTTTTCGTCACTAGAGGATGTTAAATAATGAAATTGGTGAACTTTTGACCTCGTCTGCTTTCATGTTTACATTCACACTGGGTTGGTGTTACGGAACTATGAGAGAATGTTATGTTGAAGGCAAAGCAAGTTTGTTTATATAGCAGATGCAAGGCTATTCAGAGTGCAGTATTTGATAAGGTAGCATCGTCACCCTAATTGAGGATTGTGTAAAAAAATGAAACCCTTTCATGCTTGGTGACACCAAGAAAAAGGACAAATGACCGACTCAGCTGCCTCACTTAAAACTTGACATCTCAGATCAGCTGTAGTAGCTTCCCAGCAATGGCCATCACCCAGATTAATGTCTTACTAACCCTCCAGGTAAGATGCTGTGGACTGTATCCCCGGGGCAGATAGTGTCCCAGGTGGTGTCTGTGCCAGATCTCACTGGAGATGCCGTTCCAGATCTTCTCCTTGCTGCCCTACCCGCTGATCAGGTGGGCCCAGACACCGACGTCCATGACACTTCCACTAATCACTGCAAGGATCAGTATAGACAAGATGTTTCAAAATGCTCACAAGAGCTTCATTTCTTCTGTCTTAAGACTGGTGGCTGAAGCATGTATTACTTCAGGTGTATTACATCAAGTTGTTGTCGTACACTGTACAAGTCACTGTAAACCTTTTTATTTTCAAGCTCTGCACGATGTTCTGTCTATACGATTTCTTTGAGATTAATTCTCTCATTTACTAGCATTTCCACTTGCATGCTTGGCTTGCCCAGACATGTACTCCACGTTCAGCTAAAAATTAACAGCCTTTTTCGTCTTAGGCATCTGATCTTTCACTACTGCTACTGTCGGGGGTGTCCGGCGGGCCCATTGGACACCCCGTAACCTTTAACGTCACTACTCAAGGCAAACTGATTGGGCCTGAACTGCATGTGACCAAACAGCGAGCGTACTACATTCTATTTGGACTGGGTGAGGAAGCCCATGGCTCTGCTTCTCAGCTTGTCTTTCCCGTGTCCCAGGATCCCACACCCGACGTGCCACTTAACGCGTCCTTTTTGCCGCTAAAAGTATTATGTCATGAACTTCTGGTACAAAATGGAAGAATGTTTTTTTGTTGAATAGCCAGAACAAAGGGTTATACTCAGGAATGCACATAAGTGATGTCAAGTACACGTCTGGCATACACAGCAGTAGACATGGCACTTTTTGTCATGACACTTGTAAATTATGATAAATACACTGCCTGGCCAAAGAAAGGTCACCATTTGAATTTATATCAGCAAATACTTAAGAGCCAATGACTGGATCATTATTACAGCTCAGCAATGTTATGCAGCAATAAAGTGAAGTCAGCTGAGTACCTGAATATACTGAATGGGCAGGTTACACCTCCATCCTTCATGAATGGATTTTATCTTCCCTGTTGGCATGGGCATATTCCAGGACAAGAATGCCAAGATTCACTGGGTTTGAATTGTCAAAGAGTGGTTCAGGGAGCATGAGGAATCATTTTCACACATGACTTGGTCACCACAGAGTTGAAAGTCTTTAGGATGTGCTGAAGGAGGCTTTATGGAGTGGTTCAGCTCACTTGTCAATACAGGATCTTGGCGAGAAGTGCATGCAAATCTGGATGAAAATAAAGGATGAGATGTTGCATTAACTTTTGGAAACAATGCCATGACAAATGTACGCCATAATCAAAGCTGAAGGCGGCCCACGAAAAATTCAAGTGGTAACTTTTTTTTGGCTGAGCAGTGGATTTTCTTGATTCTTGGTTGAGGACATTGCTCAAGCATGTGCAGACATGCCAATGCTGGGCTTCATGATGACCTTCTGCTCACAAGCACAGAGGTTTAGCCCACTGAGCCACACACTGCCCCCAGAGACACTGGCCTCCAAGCCACATGCTCAGACTGATAATCCATGCAGCGGCCATGTTCCATCAAGAAATTACTGTCCTTTTTTACCTTTGTACTGCAAATGCAGTATATGTCAGTTGTATGAAGGTTAAAATTCAGTTATTGTTTGTCAAAAATGCACAAATACACATAATTATGCATTTGCTTTGTTACAACAAAAAAGTGCTTTGTGTATCATTTTATATGGTGAATGCGTACTTGTGCGCTACTTATGTGCATTCCTGAGTATATTATTTCCTACTTCCTTTTGTTCCCTTAAATGAGTTCAGATTTCTTATCAACACAGTACTTTTCCTGCGTCGTTCACAGCAAGCAGGCATTTTCACAGCAAGCAGGGTGTGTTTTGAAGGATTTGTCTGGCCAATCCCTAGGCACTGTGGAAGCAGTGTGGCTCACAGACATTTACACCCAAGCCACCAGCAATGCACCTAGCAGGAGCAAAGTCTCTCCTGCCCTGAGAGTCAAGGAGCCCAGTTGGGAGAAGATGCACAAGCCCAACTCCTCCCTTATACACATCTCCAGGTAATGCTTTCCTTCCCCCTGGTCCGGTCCGTCATTCAGGCTATACCTCAGGTCCATTTCCTCATTGCCCCACTGTTCTCAGATCAGTTTTTCTTGAGGTTTACTAGAGAGCATAATAGATTACGGGTGTTTCTCAATATGCGTACCTGGCTGTACTTGTGTTCTCATGTACCCGTTTCACTCATCTTCCATTGCCGAAGATCAGTTCCAATACTCAAGAACAGAAGTGCAGAGGATGGTAAAAATCCTCGGATGTCATTATTGCACCACCCCAAATATCAAAGATGCATTGTTTACATCCTCACCAAACTAGAACAATCCCATGATTCATTGTGTCCCAGGTTCGTTCCTGGGAGACAAGACAGCAAGGCCGCTCTTGCCAAGGCCACAAGTACAACCTTTGTGTTCTTGGTATTGAGAAACACCTTATATTTGACACAGTGGTTGTTTTCTCAGATGAAGCTACATTTCTACATTTCCTACCTGTCCTGTATTTTCAGCGGCCCCGATCAGGTTGACTTCTTCCTCCCCATGGCAGCTGGATTGTGTAGCAACCACAACAACCTGTACTTTCAGTTTGACATGAATGCCAGTAGCAGCAACTGGGTCGTGGTTTACGGTTCCAGCAGGCTGTCGGTGCTGAGAGAGCAGGATACCCAAACAGAGTGGATGGTCAGCACCGCGGCCGTACAGAGGTGGGTAAGATGGCAGGTAACAGATGGACAGCATAGTGAAGGGTGGACAAGAGGCTGCAGAAGGTCTTGGGTAGTATGAGGGTAAATCAGGGGAGTCTGATTTCCCTAAAGGGTGATTTTTGTCTCTTCTAGCCGTCCAACACCAGGCTACTTCAATGGAGATCGAATACCAGACCTTCTGATCCAACAGTCTGCCGGTCCAGGAGTCAGAAAGGTATCACACGTCCCTCTGCATGACAGGACTGGTATCTTTCCCAGGGGCGCCAGCGGTGTGACAGTCAACTGTCTGCTTTTGGCTTCCAGGTGCAGGTTATCGATGGGGCAAGCGGGCAGAACCTTTGGGAGGCAGAGTTTGTGTGTCCGCGTGTACACCTGGAGGGATCCTCGCTCTTGACCAGCTCTGGCCAGTCGGCTTTTCTGTTCTGGGCCGGTGACATCCAGCAGCCTCAGAACCTCTCCAGAGCAACGGTGAGTAGGCAGATACGCATCACAGTCCTATCACCCTTATTCAGAATGTATCGGAATGAACATTTAGTGGGTATAATGGTCAACTCCCACGCTCCACAGTTGGTGCACCCCCCCCCCAAGAACTTGCACTGGATAAATGGTCGGATGCATCGCCAGTATGTATGCCTATTTAAGGAAGGACCATTAGTATATGAGTCAGGATATGAATAGACCTCATATGTGCAGTAGCTATCCCCATGGTATTTAAGTCTACAGCTCATTCTATTTCGAGTCTGTGTATGATGCGACTCCATCCATCTAGCAGCTGCTTGTCCAATTCAAGGTCATGGTGGGTCAATAACAGATAGGGAATAACTGGGTTCCAGCACATCGCAGGGCACATAAACACTCCATTCACACACACACACAACTTCTTGTCAAACAAGATGGCGGCTCCCTAAGTCACAGCATTCTGAGCAAAAGTGGGGTTTCAGTCGACTTTCACACCACATATTTGCTCACATGTGTATCAGAACTGGTGCACATGTCTGTTATCGCGAAACCCTGCTAAAACTAAGCAACAGGAAACTAACCTTGAGGATGGAGTGCTGAACAAGCTATGCAATCTCGGTTTGCTAGAAGGGCCAGGGCCTCAGACTGCAGGGTCGTCTGATGCCACTGACTGGGAGAGTGGAAATCGCAAGCGGAGTCGCAGCAAGCGGGCAGGGGTCCATGCTAGGCTAAAAACTAACACTATCCGGCCAGTTATCCTTTCCATCGTACTCACCAATGTTCTTTTACTGGACAATAAACTGGACTACCCAGCTGGAGTTCAGAGATTACTCTGTTTTTGTTTTTATGGAGACATGGCTCAGCGATGACAGACAACAGAATACAGATAACTGGCTTGCTAACATTATGTTTAGACAGAAACGCACTCTGACCGATAAGACACTAGGAGGGGGACTTGTGTGTCTACCAGGGGCGATTCTAGGTTCAGAGCTTTGGGGGTGCTGAGCACCCAGAGAGCTGCTCAGCAAGGCAAGATACACATTACTCGTCACAATGAGACTTTTCCCTGCCTCTTTCAGTCCCCGCATCCTTAAATGTCTCCAGTTGTCCCGAGTTCT
>JAODUD010000045.1:1776357-1789009 GCA_026784285.1 Stomatorhinus walkeri
GACAGTTAAGCATTGGGGGGGGGGGGGGGGTTATCTACTCTCTGGTTGCAAGGGAACAGGAGGCAAGCAAAACTACCCCAAGCAGCAGCTAGACGCAAACCAAAAGCGGCGGGTGGCCACACACCAGGTAGCATTTTGTTAATTTGCATCTGCAAATTAAAAATCTGCTTCACTCACTACCTCCCTCTGCAGCGCCTCATTGGCCGGCTGTCCGCCCAGTGAGCTCATCAGGGGCAGGGAGCACATCCTCTTCACAGGAAGCTTCTCAAACTCTGCCCACTTCTTCTCAATCTCTTCCTCCATTCGCTGCCGCTGCTCCGTCGTCGTGCCCAGCCCTTTCTCCCGAGCCTGCCCCTCCCCCGCCCCCCGGAGAGAGGTTGGCATAACCCCAAGTGCCGCAGTCACCGGTGCTAGCTCCACATAGTCGAACCGCCGCATAGCAGCTGTGGCGGGAGGGGTGGCTGCCCCAGTCGACTGCCAGGAGGGGTGCTGACGAGAGGAGGGGGCGCGACCAAGACTATGGGAGTTCTCCTTGTCACTACTGCTATCGGGCAGTCTGCGTGGGAATGAGAAGGCGATGAATCAGACCACTGATTTACATGCCCCTAGGTGTGTGCAGCGATTCACTGCATACACCTGCTGCCAGTGACTCAGCATGTAATCACTGCACTGCTAATGGACAAGGCCCACGCAGTGCAGCACCGTGCACTTACTGTGTGATGTCAGGGGTATTGCCAGTCCGGACGCTTTTCCTCAAAACCTCGATCCAGTTCTTGCGGATTCCAGCAGTCATGGCAGAGAGGATGAAGACGGCATTCAGGGTCTGGCGGGGGGACAAGAGTCAAACTATAGTTAAGGGAGGTGGGGTGCAGGAAAAGGAAGGGTTTGAGTTTACGCAACATGAAGAACAGCAATGCCAAGGACCAAACAGGAATGCGCACCTGTATCTGGAAGCCATAGTTCTTTTCGACGTCAAACTCGGTCACATTTACACAGGACCTCAGGTCGATCTCCCCATCAAGATCATCCTTCTATTGTGGTGGTGGGGGAGGGACAAAAGATAAAACACCCAGACACCAAGCGAAGACACAAACTAAATTTACATGAAAAAAAAGGAGCTGTGAAAAGTAAATTCATATTCCTGTAATGGGATAAAGATGTTGCTATAGTAACCAAATATGAACAGATCTGGTCGAACAAACCAAAGAATTTTTTAAAATAGGGAAAAAAACATCCATCAAGGGTTAAATACCATGTAATAAATGCATTAAGTGCCAGTACAACAGCCAAATCACCTCTTCTGCTCCTGAATCCCTGTAGTATTTCAGGCTGGAGTCAGTCAGTACGAACCAATGTTTCTTCCACTGTAAGACACAAGTAATCCATACTGAGTTATTACCAAACGTAGAGCCTGATCTACTCTTATATTGACTAAAAACCAGCCAAAGACTGACTGACCTTGTGCACTTAACATATAAACTAGTCTATATGACCACATGAATGATGTATACGTATCAGGGTACAAGGCCCATGTGACAGAATGATGTAAGAAGAGGATAATCACACGGTCTTATTACAGCATCACCAAACAAACCTGTTTATACAAAACTCAACAGAACAGTGAAGCATGGGATTAGTTTACCAAAGTATTCAACCTTTGAACATATATAAATATGTTGGTACAATAATACTCTGACATTATTAGCTAGAGGGACCCTAAAAATGCCTGTATTCATAAAAGGTCAGCTCAGGTAATGTAGGATGACCCAGTCACTTCTGCTGATTTTTTAAAAGTAAGGATTGTTAAACAGAAATTCCAGGCTACAAGAGGGACACCAAGAATTCGGTCCTGTACCTCTCCATTTTCGTCAAGCACCGACATCCACCCCTTCTTAAAATTAAGGAGATCGGGCTGCAGAGAGAGATGGAACACAAGTAGTTAGCTGTCAAGTTCATTTCTGGGTGTGAGGAAACATCTTTGTTATAAACAGACAATACTGTTCCAGTGAAGTGCTTAACTGCAAAATCATCCACATTCAAAAATGAACAACTTTTTAAATTAAAAACCATCTTTCCTGTGACACTGTGAAACCACTGTACACAGTATCCGTGGCATTACTGTGCACCTCACAACACACACCTTTGAGTGCATCTCATGTAACATATGATATTTTTGGAGGAACTGCTGAATAATGGCCATGAACGCAGGCGTGAATAAGGTTAGGGGAGCTGAAAGTCTGCGCAAATGAACAAGAGCACGCAGCTGTGTGTACATGTGTGAACGTAGGAAGAAAGCGAAGAGGCGATATATGACAAAATGTGTGAATAGCTGCAGGAAATGCCTAAAAGGAAAAAAAAAACACGAAACAGCAGAGAAATTCAAATACAGAGCAAGACATCAAGTCAGCACTCCAGATTGTGGTTTCAGATTAAGAAAGCTTTTTATATTTACATTCCTCAACTTCTGTTTTTATCTCTTGCTGCCTTATGCAAAGTTTCCTGACCCTCAGACAATACTCTGCATTACTCTAAGCTAATGTCAACATCAACTGATTTCTCAAAAGAATCTTTTCTTATTCTATATAAATTACATATACATATATTCATATATTATGTACATATACAAAAATTACACTGAACCGGTGTTAAAGAACACCTCATCATTTAAAAGGGTTTAACTGTATCAAGTAATGAACTCTGGGTAGAGTAATCTCTACTTCTGTGCAAAAGCCGACCACTGATCGCCCAACAGAAATGAGAAACCTAATATTGAGACAGAGGTTAAAGTGCGTGCAACGGAGTAATTTAAAACATGACAGCTAACATAAAACATGGCACTACTCGACGAAGTACGTATTCAGGAAACACCTACGGACAAACCGAAGAGGAAGAGGAGGAAATGTAGACGTAAGCGACACACAAGGGGCCTGATATGAACGGACAAAATGTATATCTGGACGAAAGGTCCTGTGCATTTAAGTGCAGCCAAATGGACAACAATACCGCCGAGACACAAAACAAACAAGAACCCAATGAAGCTTCACATCTCCGGCCGGGAAACCTGTCACTCAAAATATCCCATGGCTTAATAACACCCATCAACAATTAACAGCTAGCTTTAAAGAAAATGAATAGTGCTTTGTATTTTTGGATTGAACTTGTTACAGATGGGTGATAAAAAGTCGTTTCCTGGATACTAATTTCACAGCACAGCCCAATAAACACGCGTGCAGAGACGCACCATCCGTATTTTGCGCAAAGGATATCGGCGGATACTGGTAGGTATGTGAAAGGGTCTCACACAAACCGATCGAGTTTAAAATTCAAATAACGAAACTACACAGTATATTACCTATATAATCGTACTCTAACCGCATAAAGACACACCCACTCCTCCGCCCCAGCATTTACTTTCATCAACTTCTCAAAAGCGTTACTTTCATATATGCAAAACTCAAACGAAACTTTAACGCCCAAAACAATACGGAGACATACGCAATATAGTTAACTAAAAATAACGCTGTCCACAAGCCATTCCCATAAAGTTAACTATAACCTTTTTTGCCAACAAGCTAGCTGGGCCAGCCTACTGATCATTCACATTTCAAGAACAGACAAGACTTACCGTCATGTCAGCCAGGTCCGGAGGACAGATTGTAAAACAGAGGCAGAAAAAGATGTTAAACACACAAAAATAATCAGATGTTAACTAACCAAGTTCTGTGTCGCTGGCACGGTTGTCATCATAAATGCGTTGCATTTATCTATCTACATTCATATAATTCATGTACTAGCGATCCTGATACCAGCGGTGAAAACCAGCATGTTTTCTCGGCCGTTTCAGCCCTTTGCAAAAACGCCTAATTCATAATCCTATTATATATCCGAAAAAAAACAGATCTATGATTTTGAACTGAGACGCCGATCGTTCAGGTTTCGTAAATCCGCAGCTTTCACAACTTATGAGAAGTTAGCAGCACCACCACCCTAGAAAGCCGAGTTACTTCCTGGGCGGATCCGCAAACCTATCAGCTACGCAGCCGGCGAGCGCGCCTTGACGAGCTAGGGGTCAGTGTTTGATGGAGGTGAATTTTGTACCGTGTGTCTGTAAATAAAGAAAAGGCAAGAACGTACATGCCCTAAACTCACTTACAGTAGGCTAATTGGGCAGTGCTTCGTTTTAACGTATCAGCACTAATCACTTTGTTCTTAGGAGTCATACAATTCCTTTATAAAGGCATCTCATATTAATGCATCCGAGTATCTCGGCAGGACGCTCACACGCACAATGGCGGCAAATTTATCGGACAAATGTACGCGTGTATCAGGGCCTGCCAACTAAGGGAAGGATGACTAATTGCGTAAGAGACGGAGGGCCAGGGACAGCCGCTGGGACATCAGCTGTTACGGCTATTCACACAGCCTCAGTGCGGGACAAGTGCCAATATAACTAATAAACTAAAAGAAATAATGGAATAACTCCAATCAATCCATTAAAACTGAAAAAACAAGCACTTAATCTTCCTTAAAAATGGAAATAGCAAGGCTATTTACCTCTCAGGTACGCATTTGATATCTTTCAGTAAACAATTTATCGTAAATGTATTAATATATCAACTCTGATTTTAGTTTTAGCCTATATAACATTTAGTGTTCTGAACACTAACTAGGGACATCTGAAAGTACATTACCCCTATCTCAATGCATACATATTTTACTTTGGAATATTCTTTTAGTATCAAAAGTGTCTCGTATCTATATCCCGTCGATATGCTAGTATGAGCTGAGTGTAATGATGCGTATCATAACCATACTACAGCTGTGCCCTAAGGAGGGGGACTAACAGACTAATCGATGGGTCTTTCCCATGATGAATCCTTTAACGGGGCTCGCGCTTCCTTAGCAAAACAATGACTGTGTGGTCAGGGATGCTTGCCTTTTCACGCGCTTCGTCTGACGGGAATCTGGAGCAGCAATTCCCGGCTTTTCTGTCTGGAAGCAGCCCCTGCATGTTCACAGTGTTAGAATGCATGCAATTTAACAGACATGCTACGTAAAGTAAGTAGCGAATACTATACCTCACATTACACGTGAAATACGTTGAAAAAATATGGAAAATTTATTGAGAAAATAGCTATAAATATTTAAATGTAGATTTATTTTAATAACCGGCCAATGACTGACCTGAGAGTGTCCAGATGAACATTTCAGCTGTACCTTCCAGTGGTTACCTTCTTCTTGTGAGGGACTGCTTGATCTCTGGTTGTTAAATGAAATTTTGAGGTTCTTGTTATATTGTGTGATACATACAACAAGCCATACTACTATATTGTTGTTCTATATTGTTTTTTTTTCAGTGTATCAATTAACATACCATAGACTCAAAAGGAACAGTCCCATTGTGGGCTTCTTTTGTATTGAATGTGGTTATTATATTGCATTATTATATTATTGTAATCCACCACAGAAGATTCTGCTCACTGAATGCTTCATGACTACTGCTGTGTGAGGAGCATTAACACTATTCTTCTGCATGAATCATTGTGTCCTTTTAATCCACACCTGTGTATGGAGAGAGTTGCTGGACTGGGTCCTTGTTAACTGGCCAGCCTCTCTGTCCTGCCTGTGCCGCTGCCCCTGGTCACATTCCCTTCCATTCGCCTTCCCCCGCTCACCCAGCCCAGCCTGGTCCCTGTAGACTTCCTTTGTCTGGGTGTGACTGTAACAGACCATGAGCTTTAATATGGTACATGAAGACAGACAGAGACAGTTGCCCAGGACTGAAGTGTTTAAGCAGGAGGTAGTGCAGTAGACAACAACATTGACTTTTAACCTGGAAATGATCGGTTCAAATTCCAGCGGCGTCCTTGCTATAGTACCTGTGATTCAAGGCATCAACTTGTGCTGAGTCAGCAGCTTCTCCTGCTATATGATTGTTGATGTCAGCAATTTTTTCCACAGTGACTGATTATAGAATAGATGCCTGTTTTACTCTAAATGTAGGTAAACAAAACTGCAACCATTCAGTTAGTTTGTGTATAACACCTCTGCCTCTATATCTCTAAGGAGTTACTTATTAGATTATTGCCAGGTCTAGTCAATCCTATAGGTGACATAGGCAGTTGCCTAGGGTGCCTTTTTGCCTCAGACAGGGGGGTGCTGGTGGTGATAAGTCACTTAGGAAGTGACATTGGCAAGGACCGACACTGCTTATTGCTGAGCAGAAGTTGTTTCTGCAATGGAACTGGATGATGAGTATCTGATACCATCAGTTTTTGGAACAAAAGCTAGGCCTACAGGATTGGCTGTAGCCCCCACACTACACTGTTGTATGCCAACATTGCTGAAAATGATGAAAAAAAACAGTTCTGCTATATCTCTCCCATTAGGACTTTTGTCTTCTTCTTGAATTACGTACTCCATTTTCATTATTAACTTTTGTGTTGCCAGACCGCTTCTTAATCCCTATTGCTTGTTATTTATGTCAATCACCTAGACCGATTGTATACAGATGATTGCTTACCTTGCCGGCTTATACAGTTCCTCTTTTCCCAAGACATGGTTCTGAGATCTTCCAAACTGCCCAGGACCTTCCCTTTCATATATTGTTTTGACCTTAGGAAGGTCAGCCATGAGAGCATACTCCTCCTTGTTCAGCCCCACATACATTGATCCCCCAGAGAGGTGACTGGACTCAGACTCCAGGGAACTCTGGGAAGAAGTGTACCGCTGTGACTGGGGGGAGAGACCTGGGTTATGGTGAAATGACTGTCGATGCTCTGGGCTGGGGGTATGGGGCTCCAGACTCCTTTGTCTGCTATTGTTCCTACTGCCACCCCTGCTGTTGGCTTCAGATGTGATGAGGGTTGGTTTGGAGATATGTTGTCCCTGACCTTGCCTGGATGGGGAAGAGTTACGTGAGATGGGGGGACTGTGGAGCGAGTTTGAGGAGCTGCGCCAGGAGCTTGGAGAGGGACTTGATTGAGAAGTACTTTTCTTTATTTCAGAGGATACTGACCCCGGTCTGCAACTTACATCGGTAGCTTTCCTCAGGGGTGGCTGGTTGGTATCATAGACTTTACGTGAAGGAGAAGAACTACGACTGTCATAGGCTGTTGTATTAGATAAGCTGTTTGCCCTGGTTTTAGGTGGAAATGATGGACGAGGCAAATCATTACTTTGCCTTGAAGGGGAGGGACTCCTGCTGCCACGACCATGAATCCCTGCTGCACATTTTGTCTCAGTTTTACGTAGGACAGAATAGTTTGATGTGTTATAACCTTGCCTGGAGGGAGATGAGCCCCGGCTGTCGAGACTTCGACTGTTGCAGGGCATATTTGAGTCTTTTTTCAGTCGCTCCCCAACTCTTCTGGAAGGGGTAGAAGTTTGGCTATTATGGCTTTGAATGCCAGGAGTGCCTCTTGCCTCTGATTTCCGCAGGATAGTTTGACCTGGGGTATTACAGGCTCTTCTTGAAGCGGCTGAGCCATGGCTGTCACGGCTAGAGCTGTTGGTAGAGATTCCTGTATCGGTTTTTCGCAGGATAGACTGGGTTGGCGTGTCATACCCTTTCCTAGAAGGAGAAGAGCTACGACTGTTATTACTGTAGCTATTAGTGGCTAATTTTGAGTCTGTTTTTCGCAGGAGGGTTTGGCTTGGAGTCTCATTTATTTTCCTAGATGGGGAGGAGCTACGGCTATCACGGTTATAACTGTTAGGAGTGGTTTTTGTGTCAGTTTTTCGGAGGAGAGTTTGGCTTGGAGTATCATACCCTCGTTTTGATGGTGAAGAGTCACGACTGTTTGACCTAATTCCACTGGACACATTCACATCCTTTTTCCTGAGAGAATTTCTTAGGTTTGCAAAGGAGTCAGTTTGTGAATATGACCCAATAGTGTTAGCAACTGATTTAAAGTTTTTTGATACATTAGCAATAGTCAAACCTCGTCCATAAGAATTTTGGGATGGTGTTTGAGGCCCTTGACTGGATCCTTGAGGAAAGTCAAAATTCCTTCTGCTGCACATGCCTGACTGGTCAGCTTGTCTGAATGGAGAGGCACTCCGGGATGGAGAAGATGATCGAGAAAACGTACAGCCCTGCCTTTGCAAATTTCCGGGTTGCTGATGGGTTGGAGAGTAAGATGACTGCTGCCCTCTAGAGTAAGAGCTGTCACAGCGTCTATGCTGGGATGACTCCAGAGATTCTGCCTGTTTAAAAGGGGTGGGGCTTAGGCTTCTCTGTCCTGAGTCAAAATTCCATCCGTAGCTGGATTCTGAGAACCCTGAAGGTGGGGAATTTGCCAGAGATGGATCATATCCCTGTGTCTCCGAACCCCGCCTCTGAGACGGTACACCGAGGTCTGGGTTCCGAAAGGGGATAGCAGCTTTGGGTTCTGGACTCCGGTGGCTGGGTAGGGGGTGGCCTATTTCTAAGTGCCGATATGGTGCTGGTGGCTTCTTCTCCTTAAGAGAATGGATACCTCCGGCCCTTCCCAGAGAAAGGTAGCCACTGTCATGGTCTTTTTGTCCTTTTTCTCCTAATGGAAAGTAAAGAGCAGTCATGAGAGGAACATGAACTTTGGAGCTGGATTTGTACAACAGTCTATGGTATAAGCAAAAATCGCACCATTTTTTCAATAGTCAGGAATATATCCAATTAAGTCACATGGTTCAGTTCTTACGGTTCTTGATTGGTGAGGAGTCTAGGAGCAGCAAGGACTCCATGACTGACAAACCTGTTTGTCTAGAAAAGCCATCTCTGCTCCGTGCTTCTTCCATCCAAGCTTGGGGGTTGGGTCTGTGGGGAGCTGGGTGCAGACGAGTCATGGTGGGGTAAGATGCTCCGTCCTGGTGGGCCAATTCGTCGTCCTCTTGGCTGAGCGAATCGCTGAGTTCATGGAAGTCAGATGGATCTTGACTGCTGCTCAGTTGGGATTCAAATAGGGAAGTTGGGAAGAAGAAAGTGACAAGAGAAAAAACAGACAAAGAGGGCAGATTGGTGGCTAAAACAAAGTGGAATCAAGGAAACGTATCAGGTAGTTATTAGAGGACTGAGGACATAAGGTCAACATAAAGATCAACACTAGCAAACACAAAAACACACAAAAGAGACACAGTAAAAATACAGAGCTCAGATAAGCTCTTCCCTCACAATAAACTGAAGCACGGAATTTCAGTCTAATAATTCAACCTGTCTGTGCTGTCGTCCTCGTCACAGATGTAAAGTTCACAGTCAGGACTCAGTATGCACAGGGAACCCTCCTCGCAGCCCAGGTGATCCCTGCTGATGTCACAGTAGCTGCTCACCACTGACAGGTCATCTGAATCGTCCTGATTGGTGGAGGATAAAAATAAACATCCAATGAAAGAAAAATAGTGAATGATTATTTTGCACATTGCTTTGGAATATAGGTAAATTTGAAATGCTCTGGTAGTCCAGTACATGAAAAGTCATTTAAAGTACCAGAAATTCATCTTGATTAAACATAAAATTCATGATTAGAAAGCTGACCAACAATTTTGTTGCAAGTAATACGACCAGTCTATTCTCCGGGTTTGGTATCTTTTGACTAAATAACTTCCCGAGATTAGATACCCTTTAGTTCCAGAATGCTGCACTTTAACATAAATAATATATGAAAAACAAATGTATACTGATATGCAAAAGCAAACACTAACAGACATATGAACTTACTTAGTGTAATGTTGGTCTGAAGCTCCTATTTATGAATCCATTGCAAAGCCAGAGACTTCATACAAGGCACACAACGTCTTCTGCGTCCTCAGCTATCTCTGTTCTCTTTCCTTCTCTAGATTACAGGGTTACACTGCTGTAACTCAAGCTATCTTATGATTATTTAATTGCAATGCTTTTTTGTTTTATGTTTCTTACAGGCTCAGTCTTCTTGATCTTCTTGATCTCCCCGTCTGCTAAATGCAATGGTTTGAGGTGCTAATTCTCGACTGACTTTCTGATGTTTGTCTGTTGGGTATCACGGCTGTCTTTGAGAACACACACTGCACAGAAGTGCTAATCATATTACCACTTAATTGTTCAAGTCAAAAAATGTTCTTACATGAACACCTTTAAAGATTTTTTTCACATTCTTTTTACTTTTTCATCTCTTTTCATCCGTTTTCCTCATACCAAGTACGCAATCTTTCCAACTTTTTATCCACTCACCCGAATGACTATACAAACACTAAAACAAAAAAAAACAAGATTAAAAGGATGAACTATAAGACAGACAGGGATGAGAGAACCAGGCAGCCAGATGACTAACAAAATGGTGCTAGAGGGCTTGCTAAAGCCATGGGCTTCCTACATGCGAACGCCCCAGTTCATAAGGAGGTACCCTAGCATTCCTAATGATGACTTTGAATTTATGAGCAAACGGCTCGCAGTCATTAGCCCGTCTCATGCAGACTCCGTCTTCATATTACGCTCCTATTCCCAATGACACTGTAAGCTACCTGTTCTCGTTAATTTATAATCAGATTGTGTGCTTCTGTCCATTAACAACCCTCCAGCAGCACTAGCATATAGTCTAACTGGGTATAACCTGCCGTGGGTTTAATATATTCAGAAATACGGTCAGGACTCGAGGACTTCTGTGTTCCGGGCCCAAATTAGGATTTTGGGAAATAGATGGATGTTCCACATCTGCTTCGACCTTCAAATCAACTGAGTCTTGATTCTTTGTTCTGATGTTGTTACTCCCTACTGTTCTCACTCTGCCTGATTCTGCCCATTTCCTCCTTAGGTCCGTTCCAGCCCATGTAGAAATCCCCCAAATATGGAACACCACTGTCTCTAACTCACCCGCGGAGGCACGTTGGCATGCAGGTGCCTGAGCCGCAAGCAGGTCTGGCAACGGGACGGGTCGAAGATATTGGGCTGGAACTTGCGGCAGTAAAGGTCTTCGCTGGCAAGTGGCATGTCGCGTCCGGAAAGGGCACACAGTTTCACTCATTGCCCTTCCCAAACCCTACTATAAAAACAAGGGTTTTATAAGCACAGCTCGGTGTTCTACGAGATAGGAATCAACATAACACAGAAATACACAACTGGAAAAAGAGGCCTTATTGATCCCGCCATGGCGAGACAGTAGCAATGGAAGAAATTTATTTTAAAAAAGCTGGCTGCAAAAAAAAAAAACAAATTCTGCTTTCTGTTCACTACAGGTCCCCGTCATCGTAGTTAGACAGATGCGGCCCTGCCGAATGCAGCAGGACTGTAAGTGCAGCTGTGTGCAGCCCGGTGGGCTGTATTTCACAGCTCAGCAGAGCCAGAGACTCATTCGGGTGGAACAGCGAGGTCATTCCCCACGTTACCGGAACGAAAACACAACAAAGAGCGCCTATATACTTTATAGCATTTCAATTAACTTAATCCACAATTTCACAACTATGGAAAAACACTACATCAAGACTTGCATTATACATTCATACAATAAAAAATGTGGAGTTTTGGAAAAATAAATTATAGCATGTTCCAGGTTCATTTACAGAAAGAAAAGCCATTAAATAAGAGCTTCTAACTATACCTCCCATGTCAGTCACCCTCGGTCAGATCCAATCCATTTAAACACAGAAAATAATCTGTCCAGCAGAACTCGAGGCAGGCCTGTTCTTGGGGTACTTAAATCCCCCCCAGGGGTTCACAAGCTCATTGGCTGCTCAAACAAAGGGAAAACTGCTACCCACATGGCCATCCATTTTGGCTCAGATGGGGACTGCTACATAACACCCCCCAATAACCCAGAAGAGCCAACATGGCACGCATGGCCTGACAGTTTCTTGCCCAATTGCTGTATTGAATATCATCTGCTGTAGAAAAGTAGAGGAGGGACCTTTGTGATGCACAGATGGCAAGCACACATTTACAACAGTCCATATAAATAAGTAAAATGGTGGGGTTTTAATAAACTGGGCAACTGGATGGTTGAAGTGTCTGTGAAATTTGTAAATGAACATTTCTCTCATGCCTTAACTGTATTAAGAAGATCTCAGGATATATCATATCACTCGATTTAATTCTTCAACTGTTGGAAGACAATAAGCCTGTCAACTGAACTGTAGTCAAAAAGACAACACAGGAAGGATTTTATTAACACTTTGAATACATTAATTATTCAGGTTTAAACACGAGTATAGTACAGAAGCACCACGAGTAAAGAAACTATCAAAAGACATGTCACTGCTCATCATCACAACAATACAGCGCAGGGTTCGCAGGTCACAGTCGATGACTAGCTCTTATGATGCTCTGGTGCTGTTACCTGCCATTTCTTTCCGAGCCCCTTTAATGTACCATGGGCATTAGCTTGGCAAGTCTTCCACCGTGGAGCTCATCACAACTGCTTGGTCCCGAAAAGCCCAGGCGACCCCAACACCACCACCTCCCCGTCCCTCTCAGTCTTCGCGGTTGGTCTTCCTCCCCGTCCCTCTCAGTCTTCGCGGTTGGTCTTCCTCCCCGTCCGTTTGCGCCGCTGTTTCTTGCTGGTTCGCCCCAGTCTGGACTTCCTGTCTGTGGGCCCCAACTTCCTGTCTGGCCCCCTGCCTCTTCCTGATCTCTCCTGCCCCCAGTCCCTCACCGTCCCTTTCTTCTTCCGCTTTTTAGTGCGAGCGTGGAGGGAGGCAGTGAGAGAGG
>JAODUD010000045.1:1790954-1806068 GCA_026784285.1 Stomatorhinus walkeri
AGAACTTCAATGAGAAATAGCAGTGATTTTGTTTGATTTGGGTCAATTGACCCAGTCAGTCTTTCTAGTGTTAAATGCTAAAAAACATTTAGGTGTAATTCTTTGGGGCCGGGAATGTATTTTCCATAATTTCTTATGGGGATAATTTGACCACAACTCATTCTTTTTAGGATTCGATAAGGAGTTCTGAACGGATTAAATTCGAGTTCTGAGGTGCCACTGTATATTACAGTTGGAGTCAGGGCATTTTTAAAAATAATTTTTCTAACTTGTTGAAACACTGCCATCTTGTGACAATGATTCTGTTTTATAAAGTCGTTTGCATAGATGCAGTGGAAGATTACTATGCACCATACATAGGGGTCAGATTCTGGAAAAAATGCATTGAAAAAAATTATCACAACATAATAATGAAATAATTGATGATAATTTCACAAAGTAATATATAAATCTACCATAGCCGAACACTTGAATTTCGGATTCAAAGGGGATGCGTCAGGGTGCCACAGTCTGAAAAAGCTTCAGAGGACCTGCAATACCCATGGAGACACACAGCTGTGATTACTGCTAAAGGTGGTCCTGTAAAGTATTTCTTCTTTCAGAATCTACAAAAAGTGCATAGTAAAACTGGGGGCAAACAGAATATCAGGGCATAGTTGCCATGGAAACATCCGGTCACTTTGTCAAGGGTATGGCTATATACACTCACAGCAAACGGCATTCACAGCTCCATTTTGAAAATACAAAATCCATCTGATACTTTGACTGATCCTTTGTCTGAAGACCATCTGTATAAAATTTGGTGAATATTCAATAAGGTTAAATATTGCAAATCCAATGCAAAGCTTCTTCAGCCTGCTGCCATCAGGGAGGAGACTGCGGTGTCTCCAGGCCAGAACCAGCAGACTGAAGTACAGCTTCATCTATCAGGCCGTTAGGAAGCTCAACTCTCTCCTGGCTCTGCCCCCACTCCCCTCACTCCCCTCTTCTGCCCCACGGACTTCCTGAAGCTCCGTCATACACACACTAACATTCACACATACACTCACTCACCTGCACCAGTCACTTTCTGTAGCATTAGTCTGCTACTCAGTCTACCTCATAAATGACTGTCTGTTCAAGGCTGTTATTTATTACTTACCTCTTACAAGCTCTATTGCACTTTGTCTGATTTGCACTCTCTGCCACGTGCCCTTATATATTGTATGTATATTTCTCTTGTATTTTTTATTTTTTGTATTAATGTTTTTCTGTTTAGGGTTTGTGAGAAACAATATTTCAATTCTCTGTGTGTTCTGTACATATGGCAGAATTGACAATAAAGCCGACTTTGACTTATACCATTATGTTTCTGGGAACACTACACTGAAAAGCTACCAATAGCGCCTTTCTTGTCCTTATCCTAAAAACTTCATTTGAATTGAATTTAGTGATTGTCTTTGTTGACACACCACAGCACACAGTGCACAACAACGAAATGTGTTCTCTTCATTTAACCCATATGTGACAATATGACATAGCAGGGGGCAGCTAATTCAGTGCCCGGGGAGCAGTACTTGGGGGCGGTACCTTGCTCAGGGTACCTCAGTGGTGCCTTGCTGGCTGGGGATTCAAACCTGCAATCTTTCAATTACAAGTGCGCGTCCCTAATCATCAAGCCACCACTGCCCACGGGAGTTACAGATGCTCAGAACCCAAGCAAAATGAGCTAAAACTCACACTAAATCCCACTGGCCAACACTACATTTTCCACGGTACCTCTTCTCTAACCCTCTTCCGCTCCTCCTTAAGTTTGTTCTTAATTTCCTCCACGGCAGCTTTCCGTCTCTCCACTTTCCTCTTGTGAAATCCTGTCAGGTATTCTCTGAGACAGGTAGATGTTTCGAAATGAATAACATCACAAAAAAGTGTAGCATCTTCAATATTTACAGTAAACGAGTAATAGCGTAATATCTGCCAAAGATAATAGAAAAATAATACAAATACCGAGTGCCAGGCATGCAGGTTCACTTGCTAAACAATATGTATTGCAATTAGCTTTACATGGAACCTCGTACTTCATGAGTCGTTTCCTAAACTGTTAAAACGACTATAACGTAAATAACATCTGCATTGGATTAGGGTTAATATGTTATATGTCTCAGATTTATAAACACTGCGTTAGGTAAACTTACTGTCGATCCGTCTCGTTGAACGTGACAATACATTTGTTCTCCCGATTCTTTCCTCCCGGCTTTGATTTTTTCCTTTTGGCCATTTCACTCAGAGAAAGAAGTACCAAGCAGGTTTACTCTTCGCGCACGTGTAGTATTCCGAGTTTGGTGACTTTGTGCTTCCGGGGCGCCGAAGATACTTATCCGGGTCAGAAACATTACGTAGGATATGAAGTTATACAACAGACGCTGAATTATAATGATTTTAAGAAGTTATACAACATACGCTGGATATCAAAATTACAGAACAGTTCATGAACGCTTGATTTTTTCAGAAATAATGTCATTTTCATTGCTCAACATTTGAAGGAATACGAAAATTGGCTGATTGGGTGATGAACACAGGGAAGGACCCATGTGTTGTCAAAGAAGGTTCTGATAAACATTTGCATTCACTCTGCCATGTAGCTGTACAAGAGGCCCAAATTCTGCTGCAGAAATCATTCCCCAAACCATGACACTTCCTCTTCCACCTTTCACTTAACACCTTAACACAGTTCGGGTTCAGTCTCTCCACAGTTTGATGACGAACATAATGTTTCCCATCAGACCCAACTAAATTAAACTTGCTTTCATCAATAAAGTGAACTTTGGATCAGTTCTCCTCTGTACACATGCTCCTCAGCAAAGGCTAGTCTAGCCTTCTGATACGTCCTGCTTATGAGAGGTTTGGTCACTGCAGAGTAGGCTCTCAGTCCAAATGCTCTTAAACGTCGAGACACTGTATGAAAAGACAGATCCTTACCATGTTCAGTGCTGAATTGGTGAGCAATTCCAGCTGCAGTGTTGACACGATTCCCCATTGACATTCTCTGCATTATCCTGTCCTCACTTACATTTATGTTTCGTGGACGACTAGCCTTCTTGGGGAACTTGAATGAGTTTGTGACATTGTAAAGGTGCAATATTCTAGAAATCACAGATTTAGAATGACCAACTTCTCTTGCTATGGCTGATAGGGTCACATCCCTTTGACCTTCATCTGGACAACCTGCTGCTGCAGGTTTTCAGTCACTTTAGAACGGCTCAAGAACAATTACAAATCACATGCCCTTTTCAAAATCACAGTCCTAACTAGAGCCATGGTGGAAACGTTTAAACATTATTTAACCATAAATGTGGGTAGTCCATAATTAATACATTTCATATTTACTAATTTCATGGTTTTTTTCCATCAATTAAGTATTTGTATATTTGGTAATATTGAACATACACTTAGCTATGGAAACAGATTGTAGGGATTGTGCTGTTATGCACATATACTTTATTTGACTACAGTTCCCATGAAGCCGTGCGCTGATTCACTGGTAATGGGGGAGAAGCTTGACTTCTTCGTACACATCAGGATGATGCCTAAGACAGTGTGCACCATGGCTGTGTAGGGGCAGATTTAGATAAACTTGATCTAACAGCATGTCTGGTGAGAAGGTACCTTCCCAAACATGCAACCTTCTCTGAGGAGCCATCAAACGGGACGATAAAGTAAAACGAGGCTCTGAGACACTGTCCACTCTCACCAGCTTTTATTTAACAAAAAAAAAATATCCACTGGAAGATGAACTCAAAAAAATAAGACAGGAGGGAAAAAAAAACATTGAAACGAAAAGAAGAAAACCGGCACAGAACTAATTAGAATATAAAATTAAGCAGGTGTGGTATTGTAAAATTTTACAGGGCAATATTGTGACTGCTGGATTGCCAATAACTTCAAAAGTCAAGATTTAGTTAAGACCAAGGCCCAAGTAAATGTTTATTCAAGATTTTACCTTGGGGGAAAAAATGGAAAGGTGAAAGGATCGTTTGTGCTAGGTCCACATTTGAGCGCTATAATACAATTATACTGTATTTTAAAAATATAAACTTCCTTCCTAACGTCGTTCAAGAGCGCAACGCTCATCTGCATAATAACCCTACCAAGCACTGCTACTGCATCACGAAAAAACGTCAACTTTGCATTGAAAAACAAATCACAAATATGACTTTCAGAAAACAGGGAAATGTATGACGACATGGAAAATAATAATAATAATAATAATAATAGCACTATCATTAAATAACAAATAGTTGATGTAATAAAAGCTTCAAGGAAGTTCTTGACGCAATAGCCACCTCCTAGTGGAGGGAATAAAAAAAAAAAAGAAAAAAAACAAAATGTCTGAAAATTGTAAAGCTTGGTTTCCTCCTTCCAGAAGAGGGCACCAGCCCCCACTGCTTCAGGGCTTTCACGGACATCTGGATCACCGTAGGCTAGTTCTCTCACACCGCCAGCCCTAGCTAACTATATACAGCTATTTACAGATTGGGGGGTTGCTTGTGTAACTATGCCTGACATATCGATGAAGCTGGAATTTCCCTATGCTGTATAATGGTACAATAGGCCTAAGCTCATGGAACGACAGTAAATTGATACCATAAATTATTTGCTTTTTTTTAATAACCAGTCTATGCCAGTTCATGGTCCTGTGTTTGCCTGTATCACTATATGAGGTAGGTATACACAAGTACTGATTAAACACCCATTTTGTGCCATGGACGTTTTATACGCCACTATCCCGATCCTTAGAGGAACTGACAGCTTATTTAAGGCAGGACCCTTTACTGGCCACCAAATATCTCTTTGTGGCAAGTCAGTCAGGTTTATTCTGGCTGAACAAGCCCAAAACTTAACAGGGTAAGTGTCAGCAATGCAGAGAAGGGGCTCTGGTGCCGCTGGGACAAAGCGAGCGGAACGCTGCACACTGAAGGCTCTGCAGGGACGTCCAGTGTTTGCCCTTTGAGACTCGGGTCTGAAATCTAGGCCCCCAGTGCTCAAAAATAAAGAAAACCGTATGCAGATGTATACAGAGAGCGTAATCACAGACAGAGCATGTCGTACGTGTTTAATGTGGCTTCCGTTGATGTAACAGTGCTGCTTCCTGATGTGAATGTCCGTAAGCGTCAGTGTGTAACTGTAGGTGAGTGGGTCTGTTGTTTATGTGGGTATATACACGTCTCCTCCATTAGGAGGCAGCGATGGTTGTGCCGCCACCAAGCCGCAGCAGGATCTGCTGACAGTCCTGGAGCGAACGCCGGTCTCCCACACGCTCCAGTGTGCGTCGGGCCTCGGCCAGCAGCCGTGCCCGGTGGCCAGGCGGCGTGAGCAACGGCAGGGGCAGGTGGCGGCAGGCTAGCAGGATGGCGTGGGCTCGCTCCCGCTCTCCAAGCATGCAGTCGCCCTCTGGTGGTGGAAAAGATTAATTATTCAAAAGCAGATTGCAGAGCAGCTCAGTGTCTCCGGGGATGTTCCACTCACCTGCCCCACAGCCGCGGTTGTGGCTGCGTCTGCGCAGGCTGAGCTCCAGCAGCTGGTGCGTGCGGGTGGGGCTGGCCCCTGCCATCAGCCGCACGGTTGTCTCATGGAGGAAGAGCTGCAGGACGACATGAATTCAACGTCTTTATCATCATCATCATCATCATCGCTGCTCTGAGGCAGGCTGTGTCCTGGCTCACGGGTACGACAGCAGTTCCTGAAACATTCTTACGGTCTTCCACACATTAACCACAGTTCCAAGTTTTCTGAAGTGAAGTATCACCCTAATTTCTCGAATTTTCTCGCAGTTGTGCTCCTGCTAACAGGAGAGCCTCCCCAGTTCACAGTTGAAGGGGAGTCGGCTATCCCCCACCATACCTTGTGTTGAGCCTGTCTGTAGCACTGGCCCAGTTTACGCAGAGAGCTCAGGTCATGCTGAAATCCAGCCAGCTGGGAGCTGGGGGCGGGGCCTGGTTCCCCATTAGCTCCGCCTCCTCTCTGCCATAGGTTGGTCCTCAGGGTCAGCAAGAGGTCACATACCAGGAGCTCCACCCCCTTGCATGGATAAAGGGACATGAGAGGGACATTTACGTGAAAGTGCAGAGATGAGCCGAACATGGTGATTAGAGGCGGGGGTGGGGGTGGGGGCACAGCGTGTGGGGGGAGTGCAGCGTCTCAGGAGGCCTCTGTACTGCACTGCAGACACATTGCACCGGCCTGAGGAGCATGCAATGCAACTACAATGCACCACAGCCACCCCCCCCAGCTTGCACCACCCTTATTTCCCCCGTCAGCTGGTCGCTGCGCCCCTGTGTGTGCAGGTCAGCCACTTACAAGGTAGATAATTCATAGAAAATTAAGATAACGAATCAAACAAGCAGGGCAGTGGATCAGTACTGTACAGTAGTCACTTTGGTGGTAATATTTATAAACAAGCAAAGAATGGATGATTAAATAAGTAACTGGAGCAACAGCTGAATAAAGTTCTGCAGTCTCTGAAATTTGGAAATGTTTCCAAAAATTCGCCCACTGTAGGTCCAATTGGCACCCAATATACCTAGGCTTATTTTCCCACCCCTACACATATGCCCCCCCCTCGCCCCCGTGTGTACCTTGTTGAGCCAGCCGGCACTCTGGCCCAGGGGCAGGGAGACGCTGGCCTGCAGGTGGCCGCTGGAGCGCTCGCAAGCCGCCAGGCAGCCTGGCCACGCCTCTCCCTTCTGGGCGTTCAGGCTCATCTGCACGGCCCGACACAGGTGCTGCACAGCTTTGGGGAGCGGGTGGCTACGAGGTGGGGGGATGGCATGTCACCATTGTTATGGTCCACGGTGCACGTGCATGTGTACGGGTCAGTACCTCTGACGCCGCATACATTTAGTTATACGTGGGCATATAAATGCGAGAGTGACGTGTGCTACTCACTCCAGTGTGTGCAGGGCTCTCGGCAAACGCTCCGCCTCGGCCAGCAGGGACCTGACGGCCTCGTCGTCACCCTGCAGCCAGCACGCCACAGCCTCGAGGACCAGCGCCCACCAGCGACACACGGGGTCTCCCACTGCTTGTGGCAGGGGTAGGGGTGAGCACACCAGTCATGGAATCACATTTACCAAAATAAAGGGTTACAATATAAAAGCACTTCAATGCAACATGATCCTGGGAGTGTGCCTGTGGGTGCGTACCTGATGCCCTGCCGTGGCTTGCAGGGGGAGGAAAGGGAGGGGAGGGCGAGGGAGACTCCTCTGTGCAGCTGTTCAGTAGATGAAGAAACTCCAAGGCGCTGGAGAACTCGCTATGGGAGCAGAGGAGGTTCGCCATTTCAATTAAATGGCATTAAAATAATTAAAGTCATTAAACGCATCACACTGTCTGAGAGACACACCCAAAGGCCCCACCTCCCAACCAAACTGCCCCGCCTCCCCGAGCTGAGGAAGGCGTTACCCTGTGCCCTCCTGAGGCTTCTGCATCTTGGTGTCGGCGTGCGGCTGGATCAGCGAGTGTACAGCTCTCTCCAGCAGCTTCTCGCAGAAGCAGCGGTGCAGCTGGGCGATGGGGTCGGCTGTGTGGGACAGAGGGATCGGGGCGGGGGTGTCAGCATGGCGTGTGTGGTCCAAGGCACTGCTTCTCTGAGCGACAAATAGCTCAGAAGTTCCAGAGCCCACAAGGTCAGATTGTAACAGCTGTAAGTGCAGCATGTTCAGCGAAGGCTGCAATTTACTGGGAAACGTTACAGAGACATAACAAGGATGATTAACCATAATGCACCTGGGTCCCTTTGGGAAGTATAGACACCCTCTCGGTTGCCAGACTTCACGGACCAGTCGCAGCTCAGGAAGAACTGCCTGCCCAATGGGGTGAAGAGCCAGCGCAGCCAATCAGGGGCCTGCCTGGAGTCTGACTGACAGGCCAGGCTCTCAGCACAGCTCAACAGGTAACCCTGAAAAGGGGATGGGAGAAGAGGAGAGACAGACTAAGAAGATAAGCAGGAAATAAATACGAGAATGAGAGAGAGGATAAGGAAGCCGGAAAGGACATGCTTACAGGCAGGCAGGAGAGGTGGTGGCCCAACACATTGCGGAGCGCGATGGCCGCCGTGACGTAGATCTCGGCCTGCTGGGGGGCAGGCACCTTCCCTTGGGCGCTCTCACTCAGGTTCACCGCGCTGAGGGACAGGGACAAGCCCCAAAGGCCACTGCACTGTGGCAGCTTCCCTGTGTGGGGGAGGGGCAGTCCAGAAACAGGTCTCTCAGGGTGATCCGTCTGCAATACGCAGAGTGTGTTTGCCGTTGCTGGGCAACAGGGCAGGGCTCACCTGTCAGTTGCAGCTGGCCGAGTCTCTGGTACACCAGGGCAGCATCCCGTGAGCTGGTCTGTGACTCCTCCCCTTTGTGCTTGCCACCAATCTGACGCACCAGCCAGCCCAGTGGAGTGGGCCGGTGCAGGCAGTAGCGAATCAGATTCCAGGAGAGGGAGCAGGCCAAGTCCAGGCTGGTTGCCGGAGGAGCCCTGGACAGTACGGAGAGGCAGGTCTGCAGACTGGTGGCTGCGGCTGTGTGGTCACCCTAAGCGGTTGGGGCGGAGAGGAGCCAATCACAGTTATACTGCTGAAACAGAGCTTCAGAAGGTCAATAGAACAGCAGATAGAGAGATTCTGCGCAGAGAGACGCCCCCGGCGCTCACCCTCAGCAGCTGGAGGTCGGCCTGCTTGCGGTGCCTCCAAAAGCAGACGGACTTGGGCGAGTGCAGCGGCGTCACCGGCTCCCACAGGTACAGGACTCTCACGCAGCCCCAGACGGCGCCCACGCCGCTCAGCAGCCACACGCTGATCCAGGGCAGCAGCCACCAGAGCCACACTGCTGCAGGTGGTTTAGGGACGGAAAGGCGTCACAAAACCCATCATCCCGCTCGATCGCTTCCAGGGACTTCAACAGTCCAGCAGCAAAAACTGACCCTAACTTGTGCCGTCGCTAGTTTGTATGGCATCATTACTGAGCCTATCATGGCGGCGCTCACCAAAGCTTTGGGTCTGACCAGAGAGGCCCAGCATGGTTCTGGAGGGCACGTGTCCCACACCAGCAGGCGTCCACTTGGGTCCGCTCCGGGCCTCGGGGCCCAGAAGCGAAGGCAGCGGGTTGAGCGACAGGCAGAGGAAGGTGAGAGCGCAGAGGAGGATGCGGGAGCGGTCCATGACGCCCACCGAGGCAGGGGAGTCGGGCTCGCACTTCATCTGCAGGCAAAAATGACAACGCTCAGCCGGCGGCGGCGTCCTGATAGCACCACGTGAAGAACATCCCATGGTTGACCATCCATGGTCCTCTCAGCTCCACCAGCTACCCCGGCATGTACCTGTTCATGGTCCAGCAGAGGGCTCCCAGGCTCCGAGTCCACAGAGTAAGGGGAAAACTGGTGGGGAGACCCTGAGCCTGAATCCGAGGCAGGGGGCGACATCATCACCATCTCCGGTTTCATCTCGGTGTCATCCGTCATACACACGGACTCTGGAGCAGGAGAGAGGAGAGCAGCTCATCGCTCGACACTCAAAATCTCATTTCATTTCAAAAACACGGTTATATGGGACCCACGAGTGGTCCAATCACATCACAGGACACAGTCAAACACCAGAACTTACTGTTTTTCTGGTTGGCCATCTTGAGAGCCAGGTTCTCTTGTCGGAGCTTATGATTGGTCTGCTGAAGGTACTTTATGTAATCAATGGCTTTCTTCAGCACTCCTGATTTGTGCATCTACAAAGAAAACGTGCACGTTAAATCTTGAGAAATACAACAACCATTCTAATCAGACAGTAGGCTTTCTGAAAACACTTCAGTCAGAGAAATAGACAAGACAAATTTGAAGCTTATTTCTTTAGCACTCACGCTACTTAAATTTCCAGTTCCATTGACGTCGCCTTACAAACATACATACCCCTATTACAGAACTTCTGACGTATTTTAGAGCAAAGTTCAATGTCTGTATCATAAATACCTTCCCCAGTGACCCACCTTGGCATCGTTGCCCATCACTAGGTCTCTAAGCTCCAGGATCTTGTCATTGATGGAGGAACGGTATCTCTTCTCAATAATGTTGTGGGTGGTCCTCTTCTCACCCTCCTTCATCCCTACTCCTGGCCCCATCCCCGGGACCGCCCCTTGGTCTGTGCAGGCCCTGCCATTGGTTCCGCCAACAGATGTCCCAGAAGACAGCTGCTTGATTGGCAGCTTGTCTCCACCCCCCATCACAACGGGAAGTGTGGTCAGAATGTTGCCACCCATCAGAGTCTAGGTAGAAAAATACTAGTAAATACTTCATCAAAATGTAATTAGATACAAAACACTGGTAGAAAATTACAACAGGTGGACGAACTGAGCATGAGTACAGGGTGAAGGATGGACAAGTAGAGCGACATACCGGGACCTGCAGGGCTGTGGTCTGGATGGGGGCGGTCAGGGTTGTGATACCAGCTGGGTTCTGCACTGTGGACAGGACCTGGGTGCCATCGGGCTTCAGAGTGGTCAGAACCAGGGAGTCAGTCTTTAAAATCTGGGGCTGGTGGACCAGAACCTTAAGGAAAGACAGAAGGAATATAAAACTGCATCAGAGAAAGATAAAAAGGAAAACTTAACAGGAAGAGATGTTTGGCTCTGAGGTTAGGGATTTATTCCATGGATCACGAGGTTGCAGGCCTGAAACCTTTGGTTAGCAGAGTGATCATTTTACTGTGGGGCCCTTGAGCAAGGCCTTTAATCCCAAAAAGAGCTCCACAGGTGTGGGACAAATGATTGACACTGTCCTGACCTACACTCACCTCCATACACCAGTGTCATAGGAGAGAGAAATATCTGAAAACTGAAGAATTCCTACGTACCTGAAGAAATGGCAATAAAGTATCTCAATAACTGCAGTGTCAAATCAAGACCCATGGAATCTGACCCAGGGAATCAGAAATAAGTACTTTTATCCAAATATCACACATTTACAAAGGAGCACATGGTACAGCTGTACTCACTGGCACTTGCTGCGACACTGTATGTACGGTAGCAGGCGCCGTCGAGAGTGTCTGTATTGTCTGGCCGGCTGATGTCAGCACACGCTGGTGCTGGATTGCCATTGGCTGAACCTGCGGTGACGTCATGATGCTCTGCATCTGTGGTTGGAGGACTGAGAGCAAAGAGAGGGACAAAGTTAAGCGTTTCATACTGGGAATTACACTAGTAACTGTGCAGCAATTTACTAAATGCTTATAATAATATTACAGAAAGACTCACTTTATTTCTCAAAACAAAACTTCTAATATGTGCGATGCTCACATAAAGTTTTAGAATGCTTGCTTGATTCTATAATTTGGGTTTAAAATTCTTGCTACTTTACATGAATGTTTTGCTTAAAACTACTGGTTGTAATGAACACATACATTTTATAAACAAATGAATAAACTAATATTTTTTGTTATTGATCCAATGAATTTGCAATATTTTAACTGAATTAGGCAAGCATCCCAAGACTTTCTATGAGTGCTGTACGTGCAAAAAATTAGAATAAAATATGAACACAAAAAATGTATTTGAATAAGAATATCATTCGGGATGATGAAAGATTTCTAAATCAGAATAAGTAGGGATTCACCTTGGAAACCAGGGGTGGGGCTCTGGTGGCAGATGACAGAGTTCTGAATAAAGCGTGAGGGTGAGGCGCTGGTCAGGGCCGGGGCAAACATCACGGTCGGGGCCTGGGTCTGCATCGGCAGCACCTGGCTTTGGGCCTGCACTGGAAAACCTGTGGTCTGTACTCCCAAAGTCTGTACTGCAGGGACGGCTGTGCTCTGCACCTGGATGGGCTGTGTCTGCTGCTGAGGCTGTGGCACCACCTGATGGACGGGCTGGGGCCGTGGCTGAAGCGGGGGTGGAGCACGGACCTGGACCTGGGGCTGCACAGGAGTCTGGGGAGGCGTCAGAGTCACAGAAGGGGGGGCAGCCATAGATGTGAGGGGGGCAGGGCTCTGAAACCCCATATTCCCTGGTGTTTGGGATGTTGGGGGGGCTTCTAGCGGAGGCTGAGATGCGGGGCCATGTGGGAGGGAGCCAGGTGGTATCTGATCCTCGAAGAGGTCGGGAAAATCGCCCACCTGGTTGCTAACAAACTGTAGCATCTCTGTGGGGGGAAACACAAGAACACTGGCTGTAACCTGACTGTGCCACCCGTAGGTACTTACAGAAGACTTAATCCATGAAAATGTCACTGATAATGTGCTTGGTTCAAAGCATGAAATGTGCCTAACACATGAAATTCTCAATAATGCTTTTTAGAGACTCTTGATACAATTGATATAATACCAATACAATTCCATCTATTCACTAAGATTGAAACTCAAACAATACAAACTGAAACTTTGTTTTTGTAAGTTAACTAGCATCTGACACCAAATAAGCATTAAG
The DNA here is from genome assembly GCA_026784285.1 of Stomatorhinus walkeri. NCBI lineage: Eukaryota > Metazoa > Chordata > Actinopteri > Osteoglossiformes > Mormyridae > Stomatorhinus > Stomatorhinus walkeri. The sequence continues at coordinate 1,803,386 of JAODUD010000045.1, forward strand.
TACGGGGGAAAAATTCTTGACCTACTTCAAAACCTATATTACAATAATTAAAAAAAAAAACATGCACTGCACAGGTAGCAAATAAATTATGCTATTTACGACCAACAGGGTCAGGGCATTCTTATTTAGAGAAGAACCTCATCATAGCAACAGGGCAGGCTAACAGTGACACTCAAAAGATTCAATAGCCTCTCAATGATAACACTCTAAAGTGTAACAATATGGTCTCTATGGCAACACAATGCTGGAACACTGCAATACGCCCTACATAATGAAACCATCAAATTACCCCTTCACATTAACACTGATGCCGTCACATGACGTACCCTCCACAGCAGTATTGGCACTGACCTAGAATTTTCAGAATACCTAACAAGTGGTGATGAAAAATATGAAAAATAAGGGGTCACAATGCTTGCCCTAGCCGTGCAAGACAAAACTGCTTTTGTCATTGTTTCCCCCCCCCAATCTAAGGATAAAAACGCACAATACATAAGAAATAATCATGCAGTTACAGCCACAGTAATTAATGGAGCTGCTTAATTACATCTGACTCTGGGTCATGTTCTGTTTCTAACAGGAGCAAGCTAGAAATTATTAATTAAAGATAACCAGAATCACCGCTGGCATGATGAGATGACAGCTTTCACAAGAAAGAAAGGGTATCCTTGAACTCCAGGTCATAACCTTGAATGGAGAGTGACCGAATTACCACTCTGTTATTAATCGTCTACCTCATATTTCCAGAGGGGAAGGTCACTTAAGTGGCAAAAAAGTCGCTTTCCAGATCATGGTTAGAAAAACAGATGTGAAATTCAAAGTAAAAATAAATCAAATCTTAAGCTATGTGCAATACATTATAAATACGTAACCTAGTTTTCATTTAAAGAAAATCACATCTTGACTTTGGCAACAAAAGAAAATTACATAACTCACAGTAAACACACATAAAACACAGCAAACAAGGCATCATAAACTCGACCCCCTAACACAGCAGGACCCTTTGGTTTAAAAACAGAGGGGATTTATTGAGAGGCGTGTCAGTGCTGGGAATTATTATTCACCATGTATTCAATAAAACCATGGTGAAACAAACCTGCACGGACTTACATACATACGGAGGCTGCCCAGAATTACAAATTACTGTATGAAACGAATTACGAATATGGAAAGTAATTAGCAAAGAGCCGCCAAAGAAATAGAATATAAAGAAATGTTATATATTTCAAATTTAACCTCCATCAGAGTGCGCGACAATATATAAAAATATAAGGGGTAAAATATATTAGATGATGTCAAATGTCGAAATAATGCCTGAATCTGTATTACGGATTTTATAGTTTCCATGTTGGTTGTGCCAGGTTAACATAAATATCTGCTACTTAACCAACCGGTTTGACAGACACCATCTGACAGGACGCTTGATGTGTGCAGGACATCTTTCGTCCATGTTCTCCGCTGCAGTTTGTTAGCAAATTTAAACCGTGCAATAACATATCGTCCACTATAAATACCTCGTATCAAAATAACACATATAAATATAATAAAGTTTACCAACTGAATGTCTTAGTGTCTGAAAATAGGACATATTCACGGAATAATCGCGGAAGGTAACAATGAATAATACTGCATCCACCTCAGGTCAAATGTACGGCGTTATACGATCAATTGTAACAAAATGAAGCTATAATATTGCAGTTGACAATGTACGCTTTTCGACTAAACTGGCAGGTGACGATGGAGTCAGAGGACATTCCAGCTATCGGATCCCGGATACGGGCTACACTGATCATTTCCATTTTCAAAATAAATATTACGATTTCTTTAATAATAGTCATTACTCACCATCAATGTCACCGAGGGTAAATTCGTCCCCGAGTTCTGACAACGTGGGGTCCATATTTTCCATTGCCGAAATATACTCCCCACTGTCCATCCTCGTTTTCTTTCACTTTCCCGGTTGCCACCGGAGAATTTTTAAAGGAAAAATGTGGAAGCCTGACAACAAGAAATTAACTCTTTTCTACGATTTGTCGAAATGTATATATATAAAAAAAAGATATCGTGCCTGGAGAAGGCGAGAATCTCTCTTAGTAAGTCCATTTACAAATTAAAGGAAGCCATTTTGCTTTCCAGCTGCTACGTCATTTACAAACACACCAAATTCAGCCGAATTTCTGATTGGTGAACTGTTGACTGTTGTTTCCCTAAGACCAGGGACCACAAACCAATCAGAGCGCGTTTTATGCCATGGTCTGATAGTACGTCACTGATCAGAAGCTTCCGTTTAATTTTACTTTGCTACGCCCAACCAAGGAGATCCCCGCCCAAATAAAGAAACGCTTCACGTTCGCTGACAAACTTTCAACCACAGTTTGTGAAAATGTGCGAGTATGTGTGATAGTTGACATTTGACGTTTTTTGTTATAATTTTAGTATCATATTCACTCTAACACTGACAGTGAATTTTAAGATGGAACCTTGCAAAAATGTTTATAGCTTTGTTCATAATACACAAATCACCACACATTAATGTATACATACATAAAACCATATTTCCAGAACCATAGCTTCATAAAATAGTATGAAGAACATTATCAGAATAGATTGTGTTGGAGCAGCATTATTGCTCGCACTCCGTCGGGTCCAGATGAGAAGAACACTCAGGAGACGTTCAGTATAT
>JAODUD010000045.1:1813676-1854557 GCA_026784285.1 Stomatorhinus walkeri
TTTATAAAATAGAGTTTTCCCTTATGGGGACCAGGAAACCGGTCCCCATAAGGGAAAAAAAACAGATATTTATTACATTATGGGGACATTGTGTCCCCATAAGGATAGGTATACCCGCTCACACACACACACACACACACACACACACACACACACACATATATTTCGGGAGTAAGGCAGCCATCGGATACAGATCTCCAGGTTGGCATCGTGTCTGTGTCTTGGTGCTTCAGGGTCCGCTGCAGAAGAGGGGAGGGCCGGCCCAGCCAGGACCAATAAGGCAACACACAGGAACAGCATGGCCTGCTGGGATACATGGTGGAGAGGTCAAAGGGCAGGCTCCCCTGTGTTATTTATTGGGGAGCATCGACATTCTCATCAATCACCTTTAAATCCCTTACAACAGTGTGTCCCAATCCGGTTCTCGGGGACCCACAGACAGTCCTCTGCACTGTCTGGTAAGGAACTTGGAGGGAGCAAAAACATGGTCTGCCAGTCCCCACGGATCGGATTTAGATACACTGCCTTACAATGCATAAAAAAGAAGAGACTGGTAGCAGTTATGCACCTACAGGACAGGTTAAAAATAACTTATTACATTGGCAAAGTAATTTACTTGAAGTGGTTCAGAGTTATTTGAATGCACATTTCCAAAAGTTTTAACATTACATCCTGGAATAAGGTATTGATGAATTAAACCACTCCAGCCCTCCCTGCCCATTACTCTGTCACTAGAACACAGTGAAACATTAACCTTTCCCCTGAAGGCTTAGCCCTTCTAGCAGAGTGCTTCCACTCCCCTCCCCTCCCCCCCAGCCCCAGCCCCAGCCCCAGCCCCAGCCCCAGCCCCAGCCACACATGCCTCCCTTCCTGAACTGGGTGCCAGGCTGTCTGCCCATTCCTACAGCCTCTGGTTACATTTAACGTCTCAGAACTGACACATAATTAAATGAATGACAAAAGCCATGACAACAGCATAAACGATTTTACCATTAAGAAATATGTAATAGACTATTTTTTAGTACCTATTATAAAAGGTTTGCCAAGGAGCATAAAAGCCACTGCCAAAAGCCTCAACGGATGTATTATTTAGGAGACACTCGAGGGACAGGGACAAGACAGGGAGCATGGGGGGTGGGGGGAGCAGACAAGGAGAGGCCCTGGGAAGGATTGACAGACTTCCTGCTTAATATTTAATCTCCTGTAGATGAGAGACGCCAATTCGATGTCAATACACAAAAGAGAGAGACAGAGATCTGGGTCATAGTTTAAAAGATGCCAAAAGAGATTTATCTTAGAACGCGGAGCACCCATGAAACAAAGAGCTAAGCCAGTTCTACTAGCGTCATTTTCACGAGCGACTGCACCACCAGATGCACTTTGTGTCGAGATTCTGACGGAATCCACTATTGACAGGAGGGTCTCTGATCTGGATGTTGTGATGCCTCCACAAGCACAATTACCATCCTTATCATAAAACGTCTAGGCCACCATATTCATGTTGGTGAAAATGGGGTTGGCACAGCAGCCCTGACGCCTCTCTGTTCCTCTCTATGCATGTGGTGGTTTCCACCTACATTCTAAGAACATGCAGTCCGGCTAAGCTTATATGCACGTTTGCTTGCAAGTACTTTGGGAAGAACTGACACTTCCACCTTAGACATTCCCCATACTGTCATTGTCAGCCCCTGGTTCGCTATGACAGACTGCATACTTAGCTACAGAAAATGAATGAATGAATGAATGAATGAATAGCTATTAGTGAATCAAGGCTGGAAAAAAATCAAGAAGCTTAAGCTTAAAATAAGAGACAAATAACACGGGGTTGAACAAACTTAACTGAATCCTTAATTGCTAACCTAGTTTATGAAAAGCGTAAGACTGTAATTCAATGAGTGGATGTACAATCCACACATAAGAAATATTTCCAGTTCATAAACGCTGGCAATTGTAGAGTTATTACGGCAGTAACAGGCTGTCCATCAGTGCCGATACGGCCGAAACAGCGAGATTACGACCAGCCCGGCATGCTTTCACGGTGTCACATCTCGTCGCAATCACTAAGTGTACTGGATAATGTACTGGATAATTTATCAGCGTTAGCTACCGCAGACCCTCTAAACACTACGTGTTTCATTTACTGGCTCGTTAAACCCCAAATCCGCACGACACTGAGCATTTTAACACTCCGTAGGACGCCAACGTGGAGCACACTGTTGAGGAGCCGCATGTGGTTACTCTCCTTCGTGATGTGGGAGAGAAAACATCTGTACTTCTAAGGAAAGTAGCTAGCTGTGCAACCCTGAAAACCAGCGCTCCAATGCTGTAGGACGTGGGCTTCATTTAAATGATATATTTACAGTTATAGTCCAGTCTGTGTTGTTCAACCGACAGGACATGCAATTCTACTTTTGCTTAAACGCAATGGCTTCATGTTCTCGTTGCATAGATTTGCATGCACAGATCAGGGCAACCAGCCGTCCTTCTCTTCGTAAATTCAATGCATCTGTAACCCGTTGTTAGTCTTCTCTAAAACATCTCTATTTCGAAATCATGCCATTCAATTTCACAACTGCCAGGATTATTGCTTTGCAACCACTCGGCTTCTGGTGTCGGAAAGAACTGGAAATACAGCCACCTTAAAACCCGCCACATATCATTCAAGCGTAGGCACAGTATTGAACTATATATAATCTGGCTAACTAGTCAGCTTCAAGTTGAATCAACGAAGTCAAGCAACATCTCAGAGAATCTGTAGCCAACACAAACCGGCCAGCTGTACAGTTCACTCACCTTTAAAAATACAAACGACCGGAATAATAAATTAAATCTGTAAATAAAGCCGGTTAACTCCAACACCTTTGTGAAAAATAAACACGCATCCGTAGGTCAATTTTTATCCATACTTTAAACGATCATTTACGTACAATGATTGCTTCCTCCACTCAGCCAGCGCCACAACCGCACCGGCTTCCTTCGGCGAATGACAGATACCGATTTTTAAAAATGATGTAGTTTCCAGACGGAAGATATTGAGCGACACACAATAAGTAAAGTATTGGTGCGCACTGAGCCCTCCCAGCGTAATAGGTTCGCCGGTCCGCTGCCTTTGTCAGTCACTGGTACTTTCCGAATATCAGAAATTTATCTTCGCATTACAAAATGATTTTATTGAATCAACTCATTCACAATTAAATGAATAAAGTCTCGAACTACCAGAAATTAATTTTAAAGTAATTTAATCGACAGGCGGTGTTTTGAAACCTCGTATAGATTACTGTAACAGGAGAACATTGTCAGGCATCGAGTGAGGGCAATCAAAACCTTTAACTGCCAAGAATAATACAGCGCATCAGTCGTGTCACAAATAGTACGTGACCATGCATTAGCCACGTGAATTAGTGTGCATATGTTCCCACGGCGAAGTCGCACCAGCAAAGAGAAAGCGGTCCGGCACGTCTACCAGGCAGAAGGTCAAGGAGAAGGCGGATATTTAAGCAGCACCGTGAGGCTGCCTCAGCCTACCAATGAGATGTATGTGCTTGGGGTGAAGGGATAGACATGAAGTATAGAGAAACACGCTGAAATGTGGTATCCTTACAAAGCAAAGGCTCAAGTGGCCATCTAGGTACAGAATGTAAGATGTCATTATGCTTTACTACAGCACAGAAAGGCAACAAGCTTGTAGGTAATATGGCACGTGTAGGAGTACTAGTTCAAATCCCAGCAGGGTTACAGAAATTGATGCTATATACTATATACACCCAGCAGAAAAAGCTGCAAGCTATTTTAACAGCTTTCATTCAAGGCGGCTAAATGGATAAATGCCAAACCATGGTATGTTACAGAATGTCACATTGCATACAGGGTGCAACTAAGCAGTGAAGGGATACAGGATGCGGCCCCGCTGGACCTCAGGTGGAGGGGCTGAGCTCAGCGAGTCCAGCAGGGTCTGAACCCTCTGCGCATACTCCCCGGACAGACAGCAGGAGGCGCTCACCTGCAGCTAAATATGGAGACAGGTGGGGACAATGTGGCAGATGAGGTTGCGTATTTGCTTGGATTACAGCTATTGACTTTATCCATAGAGCAAGATTTCTGACCAGAATATTTCAGGTCAGGCATCTAGGGCAGTGTTTCCCAGTTCAGTCTTTGGGGACACAGAGTCGGTCCATGTTTTTGCTCCTGGGGAGGAGCAAAAACGTGGACTGTCTGTGGGTCCCCAAGAACTGGATTGGGAAACAATGATCTAGGACAGAAGGAACTCAGACATTTGGGTGTGCAACCTCTAACTGACAAAAACAAGTTCTTCATCTAGTAAACCAGCCACTGCTGAAGGTGCAGCCAGCTCCAGTTAGGAGCTCAGACATATTACACACACTCACCATTTATCTCCCCACTTACTATTATTAAAGCAATTTTGTTAGAAGCATTTATGATGTCCGTGTGCAACCCCACAGTGACTCTATGCCAGTGCGGCTGTCTCTCAGAGTGCTTCCAAGATGCATCTTCTTGACTGAGATGTGAAAAAGGATTCGATTTTCCTTTCATCGCAGACAAGGAAAAGTCACCTGTCACTCACCTGCCAATCACCACCCCGCAATAACTATTCCCACCACGAGGGCTGTGAAATGTCACCTCACTGGAAAGTGAGCTCCTGCGGGTTTGGCATTCTCCCCACAAATCGCCCGCTTTCTCCGCCAGCTCTGTTCCTGCAGTTTTCTAAATTGGGTGCATGTCGACCCTGACGCAGCACAGCTGTGCCTAATTAAAAATAAATGTGCTGTGTTCGCCGTCTTGCCAGGGCGCGTGCGCGGTTGCTAATTCTTGCCTGCTGATCAAGGGATCGATGATCAAAGTGCTCAGCTAGGAGGTGATTTGTTGTTTCTGCCAGGACAGGGGTACTGAAGAACAGCCATGCGAGACCGGGCCCTTGAGACTCAGAGCCCCTGGGCAACCTATGGGTGGAGGCAGGTCTACCTGTGCGTGTGTGTATGTCTGTCAGGGGTCATACTTGTATTTTTCGGGGGTGTACCTGTGTGAGAAACCGTTTCAGGGCCTCTGCTGCCCTGCCTTCCAGGTCCTTCACTCCCCTCCTTTCTGCCACGCTGACCAGCTGGGCCAGCCCCATCTCTCCTAACGCGCTCTCCCCGCCCAGGTGCACCATCTGTGAGCAGCAGCCTCAGTGTCATGGCATCGTCAGCCTCCGTATCCATACACAAGAAACAGGGTGAACCACAGCTCCCCCCCCCCCCCCCGCCAAAGTCGAGGGGTGAATCGAGATATCAATTATGCATCACACGCCCCTATCTGGCAAAACAGTTCAAAAGAAGTAAGGGCAAGAAGGGAGTGTCTCACCAGGGACAGCAGGGCCAAGATGGCTGGGTGGAAAAGGTAGCTCCCCCCAGAGGCGAGCACAGAAAAGAGCAGGAAGCGGCTCCATGGTTGATATACTGTGTGCAGGGCTATGGACACAGGGAGAAGTGTCAATGAGGTAGCAGGGATTTGCAGTCGCTGCAAAGGCCACCACCTGACGGATGCTGCCTCCTACCTACAGTGGGGCTCCTCCTGTGTAGAAACCCCAGCAGAGATGCCAGGCAGCTCGCTGAGATGCTCAACAGGAACTCTTGCTTCTGATAGGAGAAGGAGTGAAGACAGGGAGGAGGAGCATGTGTGCATACGTTTGGGGGGGGGGGTAAATAACATACTGCTTACAGCAGAGTTTCCCAATCTGGTCCCACAGTCAGTCCAGGTTTTTGCTTCCTCCCAGCTCCCGGTAGGGAGCAAAACTGTGGACTGTCTGCCAAGGAGCAAAAACACAGACTGCCTGGCTTTCAGAACCACGGTTAAACATTTTTAAGTAGGTCAGGTGGAAGAGAGAATGACTACTAGGAATGTAATCCTGCAAGGGGGATGGTTACCATCATGGACAGGAATGGGAGAGAGAGAGGCCAGTGCCACGAGTGGGAGGAGGGGGGTACATGGAGCTGCCATTTGCATATCTCAGTTCCTGTCCCCCACAATCCAGCCCCTCCACCAAGCTTGCCTGCAGCAGCAGCCCTTGCAGTGCGGTAAGCAGGCAGCGTGCCCGGTAGGAGCCCAGCGGCTGCAGCGTGGCCTCCGTTTCCAGCAGGGGGCGGCAGTCGAAAGTCTCAGCCGTCAGAAGGAGCAGAGGAGACTGAAGGTCCAGGTCCAAGAGTGTCTGAAGCAGTCGGACGGAACAGGCTGTGTGTGGGGGGGGGGGGGGGGTGGTAAAGGTGGGCGGAATGAGGTAGACAGAGAAGCACTGGGCAGGATTCAGGGCTCTTGAACATTCTCATGTAAACTAAGAAATGAAAGTTTAACTAGATGCTGTCGGACCGACAACATATGGCCCGGTTACCCACACCTAATCCTAGCTCCTCCAAACCCCCCCCCCCAACATCTACAATCTCTGTCCCCCCTACACACTCTCTCCACCTCCCTACAAAAATCTTCCAACTTTGCATGACTTGTCTCAATGTAATCAGGTTCACCAGATATGCATCAGTGGCTCTCCTTGTGTCGCTGCTAAGTGACACGGCTTAAATTTTGTCACAATCTGTCCCAAAATGAAACAGGGCCCCAGATCAGTACCCATGCTGTGCATTTGAAAATCTGGAAAAAGATCTGTCAAATACTTTTTGAGGTAGTGTGCTTACAAGAATAGTGTCTACGGCAGTGGACCGTTCACTACAAAGTCGAAAACTCAAACCGGAACATCACCGTGTGACGGTGTACAGCTACTCAGGGTTCAGCACAGTACCGAGTAAAAGGCTGCCGGTCTGGCTCTTCCTTAAGGTGAGCAGCTGCACGATTTCGTCCAAGTTCAAAGAAATCCTTTTTTGGACCTGGAAAAAATATGTAGATCCTCTTGATGACTACTGACCACCCCTCTGCTCTATCTTCCAGCTGTGGCCCTCGTCACCAGCTGGGTCATTAAGGGGTTAACCCGGTGACGGTGTGAAGGAAACATTTTGTAGACATATAGGACACTCGGTAAAGGCATGAAACGGCAAACCTGTGCAGAGTTAACGTCGTGCTGAATGAGGAGTGAGGACAGGAGCAGACGGGCCCCGCAGAGCAGGGAGACAGAGGAGGAGGAAAGTGCCGTCTGCAGCTGTTCCAGCAGTGCGCCGTTACACAGCAGTATGGACAACACTGCGGGAGACGGAGAGAGAGAGAGAGGCAGCGGATGGGGGAGCAGAGAACACCATGGGCCTCTGACTGCGCATGCATGTACACGGGCTACACATGCTGCGCATGCGTATGTGAAAGGGACAAGCTGGCCTGCCCCAGACGACTGTGGCTATGTGCCGCTCACCCCGAGTGACCTATCTGATCGGCCGTTACCTCTGTCTGCGCAGTGTGCAGGTGACAGCGACAGGCAGCAGTACAGGTAGTTAATGGCCAGTAGCAGAGGCTGTGTGTCGGAGGGCTTCAGTTTGGCCACCAGGTTACTCACTGGGCGACAGGACGCGGTCAGAGAAGCAGCATCAGTCGACGGATGGCCAAGTGCCCAGCCTCAGTTTTGTCAGGCAGATTCCCCACGATGCCCCAGGCTCACCATGGAAGAGAAGCTTAAAGTCTGTGCCATCCATGTCTGTGGCCGCACGGTCAGAGGTCAGCGCCAGACACAGCAGCTGCAGGACCAGTGTCAGCGAGTCCTGGGCTGCAGGTTGCGTCGAGGGTGACGGGAAAGCAACACACATAAAAATCATGACACGCAGAGTGTATGAGCACCGACCCCCCCACACCTCGACTGAGGCTAAGCAGTTAGCTGCGTAAATGGCCTCTTCATCCCCCCCACCTCCCAGTTCGGCTTGGCTATGCTCCACTGCCAGTCTCTGAAGGACCTGTAGCAGTCGGGGACGCAAGTCCAGGATGGCCGTGTCACACTGGGCCTGGCCTTGTAAGAAGCTGCTCAGGACTTGCAGAGCTCGGTGCGCCAGCGGGGACTCCCCCCTACAGACCAGGCCCTGGTCACCATGGGACACGCATACAGTCAGACCAGAGTATGACAGAGAACTGAAGCTGCGCAAAATGCTGCATTTACAATACAGTAATACTGACGTGTATAGTATAAAGCAGTATGAAGTAGTACATTAGTACAGTGTAGTATGGTGTAGTATAGTGCAGTATGATGTGGAAAAGTAGTAACGCAATATACTATGGTGTACTATGGTATTATATGGTGCCCTCTGTCTATCTGGAAGTGTCCCTATCTTTCACCAGCAGGGTCAGAACGGTCATCGGCTTTTCCCCCATCAGGGGCAGCAGCACGGTGACATCATCACAGTCCCGGTCTGGCCCCGTGAGCTCTGCCCCCTCCGCCGCGGGGTCACGGCCACCGTGCGTGAACCACAGCTCCAGGATGCCGGCACCGAAGGCCTCTGCCAGCTCGGGGTAGCGGAAGATGAAGCGCAGCAGGGCGGGGCTGTGAGTGTACAGGGGCTGGAGGCCTGGGGCACGGGACAGCGCCTTCCGGAGGCAGAGAAGGGGAGCCTGAGGCGCCGGAGTGCAGAGAGAGGCGATCAGGATGACAGGCCAACACCGGTCTGACTGGTCCATCACTCCCACGCTTGCTCAACAGCTTCTCCTTAAACCACACGTCTCAACGTGACACATTCCTCGGGATACAGCCGCCCTCCCCCCCCCCCCCCCAGCCGGTCCGGATACCGCACTGGTCCGTGCTCATTACCAGCGCGTCTCACCGAGGCAAGCTCGGGGCTCCCATCCTGCGTGACAGACAGCAGATAGAGGGCAGCTCGCAGGATACACAAGGGAGTGGGTTCATCCCCCTGCACCTGTACCAAGCAGAGCACTGACAGGGTGCCGGAGAAGACTGCAGGGTCTGGCAGCAGCCTGGGTGCACACAGACACACACACACACAACAAATAAACGGCATAAGCTGGCTTTCCCTTGTTTAACTACATGTTCCATTCCATACAAGGCAGCTGCAGACTTGCTTAGCTCAATCTAAAGATGAGATTTGCTTATGCTTGTATGTGGCTATTTGCTTCCGATGAGGCTAACTACTCTCACACCTGTCTCCGTGTCGCAGGGCCAGATGGAACAGCATCAGCAGGCCGTACTGCGTCACCCTCAGCCCTGCGGACGCCTCCCGCATCAGCAAGGACCAATCGGACGGCCGGCAGCACAGGGATGGGAGACAGCGCCGTAAGACATCCACACCCTCTGGGGAGAGCAAGGGAGGGAGGATGGAGGGATGTAAAAGTTAGAGGACAGAAAGACACGAGGCTGACAGGAGAGACGTTAATGACTGTCCACACGTTGCGCATCTCGCATTGCTGCAAGGCTCTACCTGGCGGGGGGACGCCGTCGGCTCCCTCCAGCTGGGCCAGCAGGCACATGCTGAGCCTCTGCAGGAATTCAGCACAGGCGGCGTTCAGTGCTGGGTTCCTGAAGGACACACGGAGAGCGTGGAGGCAGTGCGGAGCAGTCCGAGATAAAACACCAAACGTTTGTGTTTAGTATTCCTTTGGTTGCCAATGACTACAACTGCAACTAATAACAAAATAGCAAGAACAGGACTGAATGAGTCAGTCAAAAAATAGAACAATAAAAAGATATGTGTGGACATGACAAACACTCCTTGTCGATGGACTTTTGTTGTGAAACCAATAAATTTGCAACATTTTTACAAAATTAAACAAGCATCCAAAGACTGTATGTGAGCACAGTATGTGCAATAAGTCACTTAAGGTACAGAACAATCCAAAGTAAAGTTCATTCTGTACTTTTTACATATTCATCATTACACTGGAGTGTATGACATTCTGACATATTTGCATTATGCCCAGATCACCACTAGGGGTGCAATTTAAATGGGTCTTCCCACTGGCTCCAAGGCAGCCTGATGGCTTATCAGACAGTACCTGTTTCCTGCACAGAAGGCAGCTTTGTGCTTCAGAGTGAATCCAAAGAAACCAGAGGATGCTTTGAAAGACGAGAAAAGTATCAGCACAAATAAAACTGAAATCCCTCCAGCTACAATGGGGGGAAAAAAGGCAAGTGTGATAAAAGGCAAGTGTGATAAAAGGCAAGCTATTTCTTGTCTTTCATTTCCTATAAGAACTCCAGAAAGCACAGAGGTTTTTCTCTGACAGCCCCACACCCCCGAATCCTGCCTTCATTATGTACTTACCCAGCTTTGCACAGAAAAGGGGCATCATGGTAGGCAGGAGGGAGAACTGGCAGCAGAGAATGATGAAGAGAGGCTGCAGTAGTGAGGGGCTGGGGGCCCTCTCACAGTGTCGCTGAGGGAGGGGGGCACAACCAGGACATGCAAAAAAGGTGAAGTGGTGCTTAAACTGGGTACATCGTAGCAGTAGTCAGACATCCTACATATTGATTTCAGGGAAGTGGATGAGGGAGGGGTATAGAGGGCACAGGCTAGGCTTGGGTGGTATTATGGTAATAACCCCCCCCCCCCTTCCGGCAAATTATATCACCAAGATTTCAAAGTACCAGAATTGCATTGCATCAAAATACCCTATACCGCAGTATAAAATCTGGATGGTACAACAGTATTAAAAATTAGATGCTGCCCAAGCCTACTGCTGGTTGAGGGGGTAGGATACTGGTTGGGGGGGGGGGGTATCTGGCAGGACTAGAGGGTAGCAGTCAGTTTGCGAGAGACACTTGGGAACTTCCAGGAGAGGTGGGATGCCGGGGTATTTCATTTTGGTTAAAAGACCCTTAAGGAGACAAACCTTAGGCATTGCTAATCACTGCTACCTACAAACAGGGATGTTGCTAGAGGTATTGCCCCACCAATCGAGACCAATTCAGTCAAGTTCCTAATTTTTTCTCTGTCACCCAGGGGCCCTTGGAATCGTCCTAGCTTTTCCCCCCTTTTCGGCACCCCTGCCTAAAAAGGGCAGTCTCCAAGAAGGACTCAAGAATGACAATGCGTAAACAAGCACAGCACTAAGAAATGGTGAGTATAACGACGGTCCTAATGGTAGCTAGCGGGAGCTAATAAAGACACCCAGCAATGGTGAGTATAACAACAGTGCTAATGGTAGCTAGCGGGAGCTAATAAAGACACCCAGCAATGGTGAGTATAACGACGGTGCTAATGGAAGCTAGCGGGAACTAATAAAGACACCCAGAAATGGTGAGTATAGCGACAGTGCTAATGGTAGCTAGCTGGAGCTAATAAAGACACCCAGCAATGGTGAGTATAGCGACAGTGCTAATGGTAGCTAGCGGGAGCTAATAAAGACACCCAGCAATGGTGAGTATAACGACAGTGCTAATGGTAGCTAGCGGGAGCTAATAAAGACACCCAGCAATGGTGAGTATAACGACAGTGCTAATGGTAGCTAGCGGGAGCTAATAAAGACACCCAGCAATGGTGAGTATAACAACGGTGCTAATGGAAGCTAGCGGGAACTAATAAAGACACCCAGAAATGGTGAGTATAACGACAGTGCTAATGGTAGCTAGCGGGAGCTAATAAAGACATCCAGCAATGGTGAGTATAACGACAGTGCTAATGGTAGCTAGCGGAAGCTAATAAAGACATCCAGCAATGGTGAGTATAACGACAGTGCTAATGGTAGCTAGCGGAAGCTAATAAAGACACCCAGCAATGGTGAGTATAACGACAGTGCTAATGGTAGCTAGCGGGAGCTAATAAAGACACCAAGCAAAGGTGAGTATAACGACGGTGCTAATGGTAGCTAGCGGGAGCTAATAAAGACACCCAGAAATGGTGAGTATAACGACAGTGCTAATGGTAGCTAGCGGGAGCTAATAAAGACTAACAGTGACAACAGGGATACAGGCTGTGTCACAGTAGCGCAGCAGGTGTTGGCAGAAGGAGCCCAGAGTGTTGTCCTCAGTAGGACGGTCCGGGGCAGTGAATGCATTTTCCTCCATGCCCGGTACCCCGGTACACTGCTCTGCCAATCTGGGAAGGCAGAGGAGATGCATGAGATCCTCCCTCCCCTTCACCTCAGCCTTCGGTCTCTGAAATGGTGCTGCGACATGGGGCGGCTGACCTGCAAGCTGCTTGGAAGCAGGTCAGGGCCTGCAGCAGAAAGGCCCCCGCTGCAGAGGACTGACCCCTGGCTCCTGCCCCCGTCTGCTTTCAGTGAGACGGAGGGGAGAAGAGTGGGTTCAGGAAACACGTGCACTGCAATGTGCCCTGTTCACAGGCAGCCAGACCTAGAGCCTGACGTGACGGATTGGCTTTGCTGGTCACTAACAGGCTGAAACTCACTGAGGCCCTGCGATTTGCAGGGTTGGGCAACGGCAGCTCCTTACATCTGTCCATCACAGCCTCCACCACCTTCTTCAGCTCTCTGTACTGCACAGGGCTGGACTGGTGGTTTAGCCTGAGGTAGGGCACAGGCCATAGAAAGACTCACACATGCAGAAGCAAGTCTGAGGCTCCACTTCCTCTATCTGAGGTGAATTCTGTGTCCTTTTCAGTCATACTTGTGCTCTGGTACGTTTGTATGGCGATGGGAAGCAGTGCCCCTTTTTGAGAAAAAGAGCGCCCCCCTGTGTCTGGCACCTGAGCAGGGCCGTGGCAGCTGAGACAGCCTGCATCGCCACCTGCAGGCAGGGTGAGGCGATGCCCTCTAGCACCACCTCTACTGCAGCGGAATACACCAGAGCACTGGGGAACAGACCCAGTCTGACCGGCTGCCTGTATAGAAGGATGGAGAGAAGGCAAAAAAAAGAAAGATACAGAGAAGCAGAAGAAGCAAGAGAAAGAGCAGAAGTGCTTCTTTTATAAAACATAAATAGGTGCATTACAAAAATAAAGTGATAACTTGCATGAATACAAAATAGGTGCTTTATTTCACTTAAGTTCGTTCCACATTTTATGAGCTGGGTCTTTCATCTCGTCTAGCAGAAACTTGCTCTAATTTAGGGTTCCCCAATTTCGGTTATGGAGGGCCAGTCTGCAATGCGATTTGCAGATTCTCCTCCTCAAACACATCTTAATCAGCTAACTGCCAGCTTTATCAGGCATGTTTCAGCAGGGAAATCTGCAAACTGTGTTGCAGACTGGCTGGTCCTCCAGCGCCGGAAATGGAGAGCCCTGCTGCCATTCCTCCATCGGTGGGGCCTACCGGTCCAAGATCTCGGTGAGCAGCATCAAGCCCTGTTTCTGCACCTCCACGCTGGTCAGGGCCAGTGCCTCCTTCAGGCTGCGCACAAGGGGCTCGATACCTGCAGGAGCCCCAGGTTACACACCTGACATAATCACCCCGTTGTAGTGAAGGTGCATGACCACACAAACAGGCATCCCTCACAATCAGTACCAGGCTGAGCTCTGCATTACAGTGCACTGGAGTAATTTACTGCTGCTTGAGCGTGAAAGGCAACCACAAGCCCACCCCCCCCTCCCCACGCTTACCGTAAACAGAGTGACACTGGGAGAAAAACAGCGGGTCCTCTGTCATCAGCAGCAGGCAGCTATACACTGACCACAGCAGAACCTCACTACGGCTGCAAAGGCGCTCGCACAGGAACTCTGCGAAAAACATGCGCGTGTGCGTGCTGGCAGACATGCGAGGCAGATTACGCAGCCGACACAAGACACGTCCCGGCAGCCCGAGCACAGCGATCACAGATGGGAGCATGAAGACTAGGTGCGAATACTAGCACAGCTAGTGCAGATGTTAATACAGATGTTAGCGCAGATGCAGGAGGAAGGGGAGAAAATGACTGATGGCTGGGGGGTGTCAGGCTGTAAGGGTCTGAGACATTTGAGACACGTGTGTGTGTCTGTGTGTGGCTGGGGGGTCAGAGAGGGACCCACCGGGAATGTCGGCCTGGATGAAGGCGGGGCAGTACTGGCTGGGGGAGTGTACCAGCACAGCAGCTATGCACTGGGCACTGGTCACCTGCAGACTTTCATCTCCACTCAGCAACAGCTGCAGCACATGAGCAGACAGCCACATGTATGAGACACCGACGGCCCGGGCACTCGGCCAGCGGCAGCGGTCGCGTCTGCACAGCTCGTGACGTCAGGCCCATTCTGACCTTCTTGAGGACCAGCGGAAGGCAGCAGGTCTCCAGGCTCAGCTGGGGCTCCCGCTCCGTGGGAAGGTTCATCAGCAGGGAGACGACATCACCCATCTTTAGCGCCTCCTTCAGGAAGCCTGACAACCACACAAGCAGAGGATTACATGTGAATCACCAAGCAGACTGAGTGCGATATGTACTCAGCTCTGATAATAGTTACAGTGCATCTATACACCACCCAACCGCTTATTCAATAAAGAGTAACGGGGGGGGGCTTGGGCCTGTCCCTGCACATACATGAAGCAAGGGTGATCACAGGGAACTCATTCAGTCACAAAACATGGGACAATGGTTCCCTCACCTTTCATGCTTAGTCCCACTCTCTCTAGTGATGACCTATTGTAGCTTCATGAACCATTTGCTGTATTTTATGACACCAGTAGATGGTGCTCTCTGGCCAAAAAAGGGCTCAAAGCATGCGCCAAAGCAAACAAAGAGCACCATCTAGTGGGGTTAGACAACATAGAAAGTGGTTCATAAATTGGTTCACTACCAACCTCTCCTTGGCCCCACCACTTTAGCTGCCCCCACCTATTATCTGGACACACCCCTTTATTTGCTCCACCCCTTACATTGGGCCCTACCATCTCACTAGTCCCCATCCCTGCCACAATTAGATAGACTACGACTGTGTCCCAATTCAGGGGCCACACCCTTCTAAGGCTGCATCCGAAGTCCGAATGCAACACAGTGGCACGACATGGCTGTCCCATTTCGAAGACTTCTTCAAATGCAGCCTACAAACATATTCTTGCTTTCCTGGGCCCTGAAGGATCCAGCTGATGTGCAACCCAACCTATCCCAAGGTTCCTTGTGCAGATTTTTAGAAGGACGTGGTGTGTTTAGAAGGCCATGTTCCTTTGAAGAAAGCAGGCAATGAACTGGGACCCAGCTAATGGCTCCCCTGCCTCCTTACCCAGGCAGTTGATGGTGAGTTGTGGAGAGCAGGCATGGTGCAGTGTGTGCAAAACCTGTATGCAGACCCTGTCCTTGAGGGCCGGGGGCAGGGCTTGGGCAGCCCCAACGCATACCCACACCCTGTGGAACACGTAGCACACAGATGCCTTGAGTGCTTCATCTTGGGGCAGCAATGCCAGGCTCAGTTGCTCCACCAGGGACACTGTAGGAAGGACACAGATCAGCACCGCGATGACCTGAAAGACACAGGGACGCACGAGGCCCAGACATCTGCAGCAGGAGTGTAACACAGCAGGTGCAAAGTACACTTTCGCGACAGATGGTGGTAAGGCGGGACTGTATGGGTGGGTCACAAACCACCTGTGTGTTCCAGACAAATTAGACAAAAAAGACACAACCCTCTAAAAAGGAGACAAGTGCGCACCTGTGTGTATGTGTGCCCAGAAAAAGGGGAAGCAACACATATAAACCATTTAATAGCCCAGACTGAAATAAAAACTAGTGAATATGACAGCAGCAGTGGGTTATTGAACATGTAATTTTCTGTCCAGCTGTGATATAGACCTTTGCTTCTATTCACAAACTACAATGGGAAACAAACAACTCTGATCACTGTAAGAGTGTGCAGACATACACTGGCACAAAACACCCATAACTTCTGATATTTGAGTGGACAGTCAGTTATGTTCAACCCTAACCCTGCATGCTCGTGTTTCGTGCTGGATTTTCTGTGACAAGACTACAGTACCAAGTAAAAATTTAAAGGTCCCTAGAATGTTTTAAATGTAAAAAAGCAATAAGGAAAATGTGCACATTGAAGTGTCAAGGCCTTACCATGATGTGTGACAAGGGCTTGGGGCAGAGCGGGCATAGCGTCCAGCAACTTTCCCAGGAAGTTGAAGGTGGGCAGTGATTCTCGCAAGCAGGCCCGATCGCACAGCTGGTTTGATCGCAAGTCAGGCCGATTGCATCGAACGAAGCAAGCGAAACAGAGAGAAATGACCAAACAGTGTCTGCCAGTCAAGAAGCAGCACAACGCCATGCTTTTTTTCCCCAGCGGCTCGGTGTACATTGAACTGTCGTGATATTCTTGCTGTAGCTTTCCTAATACCGTCCACTGCCTATTACCCTGGTGGCCTATATAGCCTGTGGCATTCAAAGCTGATGACAGAAGAGGGGATTGAGGTTCACTGCACCCAGGGTTTAGTAGACAAACCACCCTCTAACCACACTGCTGCCTACTTCCGGTTTCTCGCCCCCCTAAACTTTCCAGACAGGCTTATCTCCCCCACAAGTCTAGACACAAAACCTACTAAAACCTGGGGGTGGCACTTCTCTGCGTTTATGTGGCCCAGAATGTGTGACTGCTGAGGTCAGGGGGAAAAGAATGAGATTTGAAAATGAGCAAGGAATGTAAATTAAAAGGGAAAGGAAACACTGAGCGGAACAGAGGTCACAGCAACGTAAGCACATCAGAGTGTAACTACAGCCATTCATGTCCCTCCTCTCTCACTCACTTGGGCCTGTAGCTCCTCCAGGACATACTGTATGCACTGCTCACTCTGTAGCTCCAGGAGCAGATGAACGAGCACTAAAACGTAAACATGAGCTCACTCGTTTAAGCAAGCAAACAAACAAGCAGCATCAGACTCGAGCCATCTCCCATAACGGGTTGGACATCGGCTTGAACTACGTCACACAATCAAAGAGAAGCACAGGAGGGATGTTCAAAGAGAATGCAATCATCTAGGGGTGAATATGGTCTAGCAAGCTCACCCTGGATCACCTGCTCTAGGGCGAATGGCTCCTTCGTGGTTTGAAGCATACCTAAGTACAAGAAAGGTATTAACAGGTTTTTATTCTCTCTCCTAATTGTCCATCGCTTGTAAGGCAAGGATAAATTCCAACCAAGGTCAGAACCTGTTACTTTCAAACATCATGTTTCTCTGTGTCCTCACCCACAGAGCAGCTCTTTAACTCACTTACCCAGAAGACTACTGACAAAGTGCAGGCTGACCCTGTGATCCTGGAGAAGCACCTGCTTCAGGGCCTCAGGACATCCTCTTAGCACCTCGCTGACACCAGCCAAAGCCACAGACTTGCGCACTGACTGAGAGTATGCGTGACGAAGATATTATTTATATATGTTGAGCTTTAAATTGTGTTGTTATATTCCTTTATATCACTGATGAGTATAGAAAAAAGTGGATTGCTATTATTATATTTGGATTTGTGTAAAAAGTGGTTAATTATATCGAATACGAGTGTCCGGACACTGACGTCATTCTTACCGAAGCGTCCTCGTTCTCCATTATTTCCATGACACACGCGACGCAGAATGTGGTCACCCTGCCCCCAGGGAAGGCCGCGCATCCCGACCACCGCGGGTCGTGGCCCTGGTGAGCCTTCTCATAAAAAATGTCCATGCACGACATTTTTAGCGTTGCAGTTTCTGTGTTATTCCTGTTTGGGAAAAAAATGTTCCTGCACACCAAAAGAAATATGGACCACGGGCTTGTATCACGAAGAAGTATTTTCCTGCTTAGCCGGATATCTTGTCGGATTTATGGTAGTCTGACCTAAATGCAAGTGAACTAAGATAAAGTCCACTTAAACTGAGGTACCTTAAATCCGACAACATAACGCTAGACAATGAACACGGGCTAGTAACATATTGTTATCCCACGCCTGTAAATTAGCGCACTTTCATTCATATATAGTTAATTTATTTATTTACACTTTATGTGAGTAAATCATTTCTATAACGGAATGTGTTTACACAAACTTACGTGTTTATGTATAAACACCTGATAAAGCCACCGAAAATATTCACCGCTGGTTTAAGGGTTAGCGCTGAACGACGTTTTGGCGGGATTAACACCGACCAATCAGGGCTCAGAGCTGCAGTGGGAGACGGCTCATCCGCGATTCGTATGGATTTGTGTCTTGTGTTTGTAATTCAATATGACTAATTTCACTCCGTGATATTTAAATATTCTGTCGCAAACAAACAACAATTACGCGATTGTATGTGTCACATTTGGTCCTAAATCTGACCTGATAGTGAACGGGTTTTCAAGTCTGCACATACGTGCTCGCGCATATACATGTATGTGAGAGTTTTATTACTTTGTATGGTTTACAAACTATCACAATGTTTTTGATGTAGATAATTTTGGTTTATTATGGAATAATATAGTTTTGCCGAAAGATTTCTTGCGTGATTGAGTATCTTATGGAGTTAAATACTTGTCTGGGATTAAGACATTTCTGTTTTGTGTCTTTTGTGGCTAAGTTGTTTTATTATTTATGGTCAAACCATTTGTAAAAATTAAGCTTGTCAAGGCGCCGTTTAATGGATGCATGCTACGTGAACCAATGAGCATAGTAGCCAGTCCTCAGCCCGCCTGGAGCTGCCAGAAGTGCTGGCAGTGCACCCTCAGACCATGTTTGTATCCACGGCGACGACTGTTTTGTACAACTGTTGCTCATCTCTGAAGGGAGACGGAGGAGGGGCGGAATTTTGCCGCAAGCAGACCAGCATGGCTATGCATTTACGTGCAGACTTCACAGTCACGAACACGAGTGTGCACAACCAAACAGTTTGGCCTAATTTTCTGGTTTGGCGGAGTGGACTTTTCGATGGTGATATTTGTACTATATGTCATCATCTCACAAACACCTACTGCGCAGAAATGCTGGAATCATGTAAAAGGCTTTAAAGTAGTATTTTAAAATAAAAATGCACACAAAGAAACAGATCTTACTGAATTTGCAAGAGATATGATAATCCCGTTTTAATACATACTTAAAACAATATATAATGTATGATTTGATGACCTCCTATATATGTTATATACTGTCACACAATAATACATGTACTTCCACTGTATTGATTCTGTTGAACAGTATAAGCCACATCCGGTTTCATGTTCAATTGTTTATTTCAGCCATCTGACATTTGCATGTGAGGTTCTGTATTTAATTCTTTTTTGGGGGTGGAGGGTTTCCATAGCATTGCTGTCACTTCAAATGAAACTGAGAGCCAGACTGTATAATGCTATCTCCAGATTTGATGATGTCTACTGTTGTGCTAATCAGATAATCACAAAAGTTACACTCGCTGGTTCTCATATGAAAAATGCCTCTGTTATGGTAAATAATCATAAATAACGATAAGGGTCAAGCTACATACTGGGCAATCAAGGACATAGAGAGAACACTAAATTCAGGGCAATTTAGAGGGAGGTTTGTGAGGCTCCCAGTACCTATAACAACAATTCTATTCTAACAAACTTCGTTATACAGGCCATGACAACCATTTTTCTAAGCCAGAATCTGGAGGAAGGATGTTGGGATGGTTTCTTTGACTGCTCACCAAGGGTAGCACCAGTATTTTAATCTAAAGTAGGATGCAATAGCCACAGAACATCAAAAAATTGACAAGGTTCACTCAAGATATCCTGTGTGACGTCAAATGGTTTCAAAATTATTAACCAAGGAGTGAGTCATTTTCACAACTGAGCTCTGAAAGATGTTGGTAGGAAGTAATGGTGTTTGGGGCACATTAAACACGGTACAGCCTTGCAGCACTACATGACCAGCTCCCTCAGATCAGGGGATCATTTTTCTTTCTTTTTCATATGAGAAGCCAGATAAAGGTACGTGCAGTTCAGCCCAATCTTTCATGTTTTTGTTTGAAATATTCAATCTTTCTTTGACAGCATTTCAGACAGCCACCGCTAACAGGACTCTGTCACTGCAAACCTCTGTCATTTTGACTTCTAAAAATTGTGGTCAGGTTTTTTTTTTGTTTAAATTATATATATATATATATATATATATATATATATAATGAACAAGAAAGGAAGAGGTCTTTTGTAAGTGCATGAGGGGGGTCAGGTGGGAGGGAGATATAGAAAACAGAAGATGTGACGTGTCGCCAAAGCAGTATAGAACTCGACAGCTGTCCCCATTTGGCACTGATAGCCACTCATAACACTCAGAATGTGAAACACACAGCAAAACCCAAACTACGGAACCATCCTACCGTGGCAAGAATCCATTGTACTCATGGAGCATGTCATCAACATGCGTACGATTCCCGGCGAAGAGACACAAGATGACTGGTAAAGCCAGAGCTGAAATTAATCTCCTCTAAGGTTAGTCTGTTTTTTTGTCTTTTAAAATATTTATACAGAATCTAAATCGGCATGTCTTTCACTGTACTTTTAATAGCTAATGTTCGGTATTATTCTGTGAATTTTGTGGTTTTCCTGAGGGTGTCAGTGCATATTTAAGAAATGGGAACACTTCCTGGGCAAACGCTTGGCTGTGGGTTCTGCCCTTATTTACATATTACTATTTGAAAACTGAAGAGCAATGATATCGAGAGCTTATATGTTCTTTGACATTTTCCTTATCAGCAAGTCACCCTTGTTGTTGAAAGGAATGCCTGTACATCTTGAGAAAAAGCAGTGTAAAAAAAAACAGGTGAAAAGTTTATCCATGGGAATAGATCCATAATCCTCATCTACGAAAGGGTTCATAGTAGAACGGGAAAGATTTGTTCTTGTCCTCTGCTCCTGGCAATAAAGTGAAAGCTTTAGAATGGGATAATTTGGTGTGTGGTTAGGGTTAGGGTCATACTGGTACAGGGTTTTCCACATTACAGGGGAACTTTAAAAGCAGTTCAAAGGAAGGTCCATAATTAGTCTATATTGTGTGCGTCTTGCGTTCCAACTCTGAAGAACAACATCATGTTTATTTTTGTTCCTTGAAATACCGCATTTTTGATGAAGAAATGCAGGACAACTCTTCATAATGGAGTGCATTCAGTGTGTATTTTGACACGTTCACATTTATAGAAAAAAAACAGAGGAAGAAGACAGAGAAAAAAGACAGGGGAGAGACAGGTATTGGGGGGTTACAGGAAATGAAAATGAGATCAGTTATATACAGAACAAAGAAATACTCAAAGCACATAAATAATGTATAAAATATTTTCAGAGGGTGTTTTGACATTAGCTGAAATAATACATAATTCATCCATGGAATAATAGAGTGTTCGCAGTTCTTTGGTGTAGAGCAACTAAGCCAAACAATATATTTGAAAAGACCAGCTAATTAACAACAGAGGTAGAGAGATAGCTAGCAAACATTTTCCATACACCTCCATTCATTGATTTATTTTTGGATTTGACGAGCACCCATGATAAATAAGAATGTTCTCTCTCATACCACTTACAGTCACGTAATTCTAGTCCCTAATCTGTAGATACACACTACCAGTCAAAAGTTTTTTTCACATTTATTTATTTTTATTCTTTATAAGCATTGGAAAGTTGAGTGAACAACTACAAATGAAAAAATAAATCAAATTAAATGTTTCCTTTATAACATGGAAAGAGTATGTAACAGTGCATGTCTGACATCCTATTAATTGGTCGTGTGGTGATGGCAAATTCTACGCTGTCCTTTAACTTGAAATGCACTAGTTAACTGTTTCATCCCATGAATCAGAGCAGCATTTAATGTCCCTTGCAGAAAGAATATTCAATTGAAATTTCAAAGTTAAACCCTATAGGCATGAATCTTACTGTGTATTTGCAGCAAAAAACATACCTGAAATAATTCTAGTGCTGTAATAAATGTTATGGTCTAATCTGTACCCTCTTCATTTGCTCTCCTGCCGTCTTCAGCCAGCTCACGCCATTACTCACGTCCGTCCCATTCATTCTTCTGTGGGGGCGACACGGATCACAGCTGTGGGGATTCACCTTCTGACGCCTCAATATCCCACAATCCCCTGCTCCCCGACAACCACATTCCCTGTAGCGTAGCCACTCCTCCCGCTCACCTTGTCCAATGTCAGTGAGAAAGCCGCCGCTGAGGAGGACTTCCTTGGGGTCCATCTCCCCAAAGCGTCTGTACAGGAACCTGTCAGTCAGGCTGCGTGCCAGCGAGACCCCCGCTGAGCGTGAGCGCTCCAAACACTACCACAAGCCCCTACCCTCTGTAAGAGCCGACCGGCCTCCCTGACCTTCGACATGGGGGACTACATGTTTTGTGAAAGTGAATTGTAATCTGTGATTATTCTCTGCACCTACTTTTAAATGGTCATATCATTACTCTGGTCCTAACTTTCAATTAGAGTATGTTTTCAAATCTCCTCATTGACACTTCTCTTATTTCTGTGTTTGTTGTACGCATGCTACATCTGCCAATACAATAATAAACATAATAATGAATATAATAATCAAATGGTGGTAGGCAGTCCAAAAGACTAACATTCCAGCTGTAATAATATTGTTGACAAGCATTTCCTTAATGTTGTCTCACAAAAATGTACTTCTCTTTTTCAGTACAAGAGTCTATGGGAGGCAGTGGAAAATGAGGACACCTTAGCTGTGAAGAGCATGTTATCCAAGGTCAAAGAGGAGGGTAGAGAAAGGAAAAAGGAGGGAAAGGGACGGAAGAGGGAGGGCGAGTCAGAGGATTGGGGGGTGAACGATGTAAGCGAAGAGGGGCTGGTCCCCCTCGATGTGGCCATACTCACCCAGAATTCCCTGCTGCTACGCATTCTCATCAAGGCTGGTGCCAGGCACAACCCCCACTGTGAGTCTGGTCCACAGTTTCACTTCGATATACTTCAGACTTGGCTGAGAATTAATTATGATGTCACTGCAGCTTCTGATGATGTAATGCTGTGAATCTGGTGATGTACTGTTGTGAATTTAAAGGCATACCCGAGGGATGAGGTAAGACAGAGTGCTGAATGGCACAATATGAATCCAAGCTGCAGTAAAAGCTCATGTGAGGTTACTCTGAGTAAAGGAGGCCACACTTCTGAATAAAAGCTCTCGTCCATGTAGGATGTTTACTACATTACTATGGTCAGAGGCCCCTGGGCTATTGGAGTTGTTAGAAACCTCTCAACTATTTTATATAATGTTGTAGTTGCTGGCAATGATAAAAGTTTAAAAGGGATTTTAAATTTAATTAAATAAGGTTAGTTGAGGCCCCTTTTAGCAGAGGCCTGGATAAGCCCATGCATTAAGTGCCCCAGTTGGTTTCTAAAATAAGATCCCCTGACAAAATCATAGCTTGTTAAATAGCTTGCAGTGTGATTCACATTTAAATGCTGTCGTTCGCAGTGTATTCCCCCCCTGAGTGGGCAGCCAAGCTGAACTCCCTGGTGGAGCTGGCGGGAGCCAAGCTGGGGGAGTGGAAGGGGCTGATGCTGGAGAGAGCTGACGGCCAGGAGCAGGCCAGCGCTCAGCAGCAGCTGCGGATCTGGACGCTCCGTCGGCAGCTCTACTGCAGGATGCGGGACAGCTTCCACCGCACAGGTACAGCCTGGTTCTAGGGTGAGGTCTGGTACCGGTACTGGCGGGCCGAGTCGCTTCCTTTCCCGGCCGCGGCTGTGTTGCTCCTTGAGGAGGCCATCTGGAACAAACAGCTGTACCTCTGTCGTGTCTGCATTTTTATCTTTATATTAATTACGGCCATTTAATCGTTCTGCTGAGTAATAATTAGTTTTTATTTCAGGCATTTGGCAGTGCATCTGTCCGATTTATCGATCACAGAGAGCTGTAGGGGGAAAGTGTGTCCTGTTCAGTATTCATAGATGAGTTAGGACTCACTGCCCATGAACAGCAGGGCTTCGGTTCAAATTCCACAGCCAGCAGACTGAGGATCCTGAGCAAGACCCTTCACCCCCAGCTCCAGGGGTGCTGCATGCTGGCGGACCCCCTGCTGTGGCGCCCAAGCTTGCTGACATTTATAAATGTATCTCAAGGGAGCTAGATGGGACAGGCAAAATGACAGTATCCCAATGGGGGTCAATAAGATAATTCTATTCTATTCTATTCTATTCTATTCTATATCATGTAGGGTGCAGGGCTAAAGTAGCAATGCCACTTCCACCAATACTGACATAAAAGTTTGGTGGCTTGGATTGAACATTAATCAGTTTTATTGAAAGTAGCAATCTGAGCTGGATTCTCTGCTTACGTTCCATTAAAAGCACACAAGCAAGGAATCTCGGTGACCTTTTTTACAGTCTGTGTGTCTGTGTGTGTGTGTATGTGGGGGTTCTCTATCCCCTGCTCCCAGTTCTCCCAGGCCCGCCCAGCTCGGTCTCACTGCAGGTGACTGGGGCTGGTTCATTGACCGTGTCTTTCAAGGAGGCAAACGGGAGTGCTACGGGATTGGTCTCCTGCTTTAAAGGTAGGTGGGGCAGTGGGAGGAGCTTTGTGTCTTAAAGTGACCCTGACCATTGCCTGTTCAAAGCAGAGTTCCAGTTACAGCTAA
This sequence comes from Stomatorhinus walkeri, assembly GCA_026784285.1. Lineage (NCBI taxonomy): Eukaryota > Metazoa > Chordata > Actinopteri > Osteoglossiformes > Mormyridae > Stomatorhinus > Stomatorhinus walkeri. The sequence continues at coordinate 1,838,002 of JAODUD010000045.1, forward strand.
ACCAGTAATCAAGAGTTTGTGGAAGCGTAAGGGTCGGGCCATGCTTAAATGCTGTGCGATTGTGCAGGCTACCTAACTTGCGTTAATTCTGCAAAATGCTGAGCTTCAGAAAAGTGTGATAATTTGGAGGAAGCTTGGGTGACAAGCTGAAGAGAGTAAACCGAGATATTACACCTGCTCAGTCAGCCTCTGCTGATCTAATCTGTGCCCCATGGGGTATTTGCAAGGTCAATAGATTGAATTAAAAGATTGATATGCAATTTTGGCAAGTGCATGTGAACAGAAGTCTAATCAGCAGCTATGGAAGTATAACAGTGAGGGGTGGGAAACCAATGTCGTCCCTGCCACAGTGGAGTGGAGTTCCTCTGCCACTTTCCAGTCCATCTGCGGATCCGACCTGGTCATGGCCGCCAGCAGCCTGGCTTACATCATCACCGGACTGGAGCCTGTAAGACACCTCAGGAGTCATGAACACACACTCTGCACGGCAACTCGCTAAGTGCTAAGAGTCCTGCGTCGCATGCATTTCTCCGCAGGGAACACGCTACTTCGTGAGAGTAAGTGTCTGCAACATGAAGGGATGGGGCCCAGCCCAGGGTTCCAAGCCGGCCAGCGCCGCCCCCTCCAGTGAGTGTGTGTGACTGCGGCTCATCTCTGCAGCCTTTTATCTTCTGAACGCTTCATGGATTCTGCAGTCTCTTTTCTTGAGCCACGTCTCCCCCTGCAGGCTGGCGGGAGTGCAGTGGTGTCAAGCAGCGAGCCAGGAGCCAGGCTGTCGAGGTGAAGAGGCTACTAGAGCAGATCAGAGAACCGCAGTATGGAGGGTACTGCACAGGTACACACAGAGAGCATAGTGTGCAGAATGAGGCATATTCATATAGTATAAGGACCCCTGACAGTGTAGTATTGCACAGCATAGCACAACATAGTATAGTGTAGTATAGTATAGCATAGAATACCATAGTATGGTATAGTGAATGACAGCATAGGATAGAATATAGTATAGTAGGTTCCAGGAACTGTGCATTTTGTATGCACTGCTTGATATAATGTTTCAGAATAAGATATACCAATATTTAAGGAAATAGCTTCCAGACCCTATTTAAATCTGAATGTCTACTTTTGGTTCCCACTCGTTCCTTCTTCCATCTCCACTGCACGCCCAGCCATCTTCCCCTTCTCCGTTTTGCTCACCTTTGCCCTGTTCTCCACAGAGGCCTCCAGGCAGCCGGGGACCAGTATGCGTCAGTCCCTTTCCCGCAGCCTCAAGCAGCTCTTCCACTCTGCCACGAAGTTCATCAGCCTCCTGCAGAGGTACGAGCCTTGGCCCTCCTTCTCTACTGTTTCAGCACCAGAGATTAAGGTTGTGTTTTTTGCACAAACAGAGGAATTGTCAATACCAACACCCTGGCAGGTCAGACTTACACTTGTAACTGCAATATTGAGCAGAATGAGACTCATTACAGTTTATTTCTTTCGATTTTTCATTTCACCTTTCCTCATCTCTAGGGGTGTTTATCTGGCTGCTGTCTTCTACCACAAGGAGAAGATCCTGCTGACCTCAAACAACCAGCTCCCATTGTTGGAGATCCAAAGCTGCCCTACCTCGGTCACTCAGGACTTCCTGTGGTTTGCCAAGGTGCTCATTCTCTCAACACACATGACCACTTTATGCTCAACGTGCAGCTTCATGGTGGCATGCAATCCTCCACCTGTAATGTGACCTTCAAACATGAGTGAACTGCCTTAATTGCTACAACAGCTCTGTTTACTCTACCTAATTTAACTCTCTCTCTTTGCCTCAGCTTTCTTGTGCTTGGCTGCAGGTTCCTTGCCTGCAACAAGCTCTCTCTTCATCATTGTCTTCCTCCTCATCCCTCCTTCAGAGCAGGCACAACATCCTACAAGCTGTCGCACAGCTGCAGGTAAAAAACAAAAAAGGAAGGACAAAGGGTAGGTCCCTCTGCCCATCGCCCCCCCAGGTCCCGATCCCTCTCTCCCTCTTCTTAGTCCTCCCTCGGCACCGAGGATTTGGGTCAGGTATACTACGAGCCCCTGAAGGATAACCATGGCAACGTCTTGCTGGTGACCTTCAAGGAATGCTCGCCAGAGGCCCGGTGTCCCGAGCGCCTGCTCCACTGGGCCTCCCTCTCCTGCTTGGACAGGACCAGGCCCGTGCTGACGCCCACCCCCACGGCCATGGAAGTGCTGACCGAGCACCTGAAGGTGATCACATGACCTCACGGTCGGTGTTAGCGCGGCGTGTTGGACGCCATTATTTTTAGCTGCAAGCAACTGAATGGCATTTACCAACTACTATAGCACTCAAACCAACTGGTTCTAGAGTGCAACAACAGCTCCCGGCTGTTGGTAAGAAACAGTTACCTCCTGGCGCCTTATTCTCGGTCTTGCCATCTCCTTCTGATGTGAGTTTTAGCTCCAAACAGGTTTCTCGTATTTTCTCGCCTCAGTGTGCCGGTACTTCCTCTGAGATCCGGGGGGGGGGAGAGAGAACTTACTGACACGCCCACCCCGTCTTTACCCCCCTGCCCCAGGAGAAACTCCCCTACCACAGGCAGAGCATTCAGAGGGCTAACCCAGGCCTCTACGTGGGCGTCCTCAAGCTGCGCTGCCTGGTGGAGCAGATCCGAGTCCTGGTTCCTCAGAAGCTGCCCAACCTCCTGTGCCACGCCAGGGTCCGGCACAACGCCCACATCTCACGGTATCGCAGCAACAGACTTAAATCCCACATCCGCAGAGCGGCGCCTTTTGTTGGACTGTCACGTGCTGTTATGTGTGATACTGTAATGAAATACTGTCAGTGTGGCTCAGCGGGAGCCACAGTCGTCAGGCTTGTGGGTTGGAATCTTGCCTTGGCAGTATGTGGAGGTATCTTCTCCCTGTGTGTGTGAGGTTTTCCTATGGTTTCCACCCACGGTCACGCAGACAGGCGAATCACCTGGAAACTGCCCACAGTGTGCGATTGTGGGTGTGTGACTGTGTGCTCCATGATGGGGTGGCACCCCCCCGGGGAGGGGGGGACCCTTATGTTGTGTTCTACACTGCTTGTGGAAAGAGTACACATCACCTTACAGCCCTGTACATGAGTGGCTGGAAGAAGGATGGATGGATGGTTGGATATTATTACGGGCTGTGCAGTGGCTCAGAGCATTGTGATCTATGAGCATATTCTGTCTTGCATCCTACCCCCCACCCCCGCTTTTCAGCTGGAGGGTTTCAGGCCGAGTAGCTTGTTCTCGTCACAGCCCACAGTCCTAGAATAGCATCATGGATCTGCCAGGCACACATTGCCCAAATGGGTTTCCTCTAATAACATATCAGGCTTGGAGGGGCTACTGCTGTGGGGGGAGGTGGGATTTTAACACAGTTGATGGAGTGTGAGCTGTTTTGTGCTGTGTGGGATTTATCACCACAGCGGGATAAAGCTACCCTTATTTTAATTGATTTGTCTGTAATAATAATGATGGTAATTTTCTGGTTTTGTACTTGGAAAGGGAAGAGTGGGCGTGGCTACAGAGCCTGTCGGTGATTGGTGATGACGGAAGAGGTCAGTCTATCTCAGCAAATCAGCCAGCCAGACACGAAGGCACTGTGCCCGGGGACTTTGCGAAATCGCTGAGGGTCGCCATCACCCAACTGCTAAACAAGCTGTGCATCCCGCTCCACAGGGTACGATCGCTGGCCTGGCCTGCGGGGGGCATCACTGGCATTCTGTAAAACGGAGCAGGATTTCAGATTTCAGCCACAACACTGTGTAAAAATCTTAGGCAATCAAAGAAAGTGTTTAGGTTTATTTGTCCATGTAATGAGTGTATATTTGTTCAGAACAAAAGGAAAAGAAACATTAGAATTTACAAATTAACAGTAACACAATGAAAATAAACAAGAATTTGACTGCCTAAGACTTGTATATCAACAAATAACAGAAAACTGTAGTAATGTTGGCATCTCCGCAGCTTCTATCTGGGCCCATGGTGTTCTCACCCTGACCCTCCTCTCACCTTCCTGTCCTCTCCCTCCCCTCCATGCTTCTCAGGCACGTGAGTACCGCATATACACACAGGAGCTGCTGCAGTTCGGGGAGGGTATTTCCATGCTGCTACTGCTACCCCCTAGTGAGGAGTTCAGTGCCACCCCCAGGCTGCCAGTGGACTCGCAGAAACCGGGCCTCACTCTGCCACTGCAGATCTTTGAGCTGGGTAAGAACTGTGCTGGCTAGTAACAAAAACATCAGCTGAGTATTAATTTGAGTAATGCTATAGTAATAGCATAGTACCAGTGCTCTAATAGCTGAGTAATGTTGGAGGACTTCGCCCAAGTGGGTTTATCTTATTTATGGCCATTACGATGCAGGGCTGTGTTTTACAACCACTAGTGTTCTGAATAAGCCTCTCATTATTTGTATTATATATGCAGCAAAAATGTTAATGTCTACCTATGTCTCCCTCTCTCTTTCACACCCCCCACACACACTCGTGTTCATTTCAGTGCATTTCTGGACTTATGAAAAGGAATTCTTGTCCAAGTACTGCCAGGCATGGGTGAGACTGGAACTGGACACCCATCTTTCCCAGCAGGCCTTGCGAGAGGCGTTGGACAGCAAGGAGCTACAGGAGGCTAAGGACCGCCTCAGCCACATCACTCGCCTCTCACAGGTGAGACACCTCCGCCCAGAAACGATCTATCATGCATTCCTCCATTGAGGTTATATATGTATGCAGATGTGGGTATTTCGGGTCCGGAGAGTCATGTCCAGTCCATGATTTTGTTTTAACCAACCAGCAGAGTACTGTGTGATTGTGACTCTTTATACTCAGCTGGATGGTTGGAAGAAAATCTTGGTCTGGAATTTTACTCTCTAGGCCTGAACTACGCACCACTGTATGTGTGTGAGTCAGAGTCGGCTGGCGTCTCTGTGCGACCGCATGAAAATACAGAGAAAGATGCATCTCAGGCAGGATCATGGAACACAGGAATGCGCCACTATCCAGGGCCATGACGCACACAGCTAGATCACCCCGCTAAATTCCCTACCTCCCACTTCTTCTTCAGAGCCTGGACGCAGCGTGGCGTGAGATGCGCTGGATCATGGATGCCATGCAGTGCGTCCGCTCCAAGCATAGCCTGGGCATGGTGCCCCTGGCCTCGGTCATGGAGGGCGAGCCGCGCGTCCAGCCAGCCGTTCAGCAGGAGGCCCATAATAAGGGGGGCACATGCCACCCGAGGCTTGCAACACCAGGTTGGCACTGAGACTGAGACACATTAATCAGTCTGCTACCTCACTGCTTCTCAATGCTGGTATTTATATCTTCATACATGGTTTACTAACCAGCATGGATCCTCACTTTGGGGGAAAAAAAGCATCTGCTAAATAGATGTAAATGTGAATGTAAATTAAAACCTCTGAACTCTGAAGCGACTCCCTCTACATTTCACTCTATTCCACTGCTTTTTCACTGTTCAGAGGACCCAAGGTCTACATGGCAGATCCCGCCTCTCAAACAGACATTCTGGCCCTTCTATCCGCACTTGTGTGTATTAGTGACCATCGATTGACCCTTTTCCACTATCGACCCTTCAGAATCGAGGAGAGAACATCAAAGCTCTGGACCTGTGCCAGTAGAGGGCACTGGAGCAGCACAGGACGCCGCCTCCAGAGAGGATGGCATTACGGAGAAGCCTGAAGAGGTGTACCTGGCAGACAGACGCCGACAACCTTACCGTGCGCTCCAAACCCAGGGCAGGACTCAGTTTGCAGTCCACAATGGTGCATGTCAAAGCCTGCTTTCCACTGACGGTTGCAGGAGTCCGTTCCCAGCACAGTCTGATGCCTCCTTGCAGCTAGAGTCAAATAAAAACGGCGGTATGACCGACACGTACGATGGACTCAGTCTGGGAAATAACATGGGTGATGTTTCATACCGTCTTGGAGAATCTGGACTTCAGGAACACCGTTGTCAGCCAAAATCAGGACATAGTAAAGATGCAAGCAGGTACAGTGGTTATTACCATCAGCCCCTGATCAAAATGTCCCAGCACCAGGCTCCGGGTGATGAGCCAAACCCTAGAAATATTCTGGAGTTCAGTGAGGATGCTGGGATGCAGGACTGCTTCGGTGACCTGGCCTCACACAGCATTCCTGGGGGTTTTCTGTTGGATGAGGTGACACCTAGGAAGAAGCTCCCAGCACGGAGTCTGGTAGAGTGGGTCAGCACGAGCACACCGCAGTCCTGACATCCGGCACGTTTCCGACAGAGGAGCGCGCCAACGTGAATGCAAATGCATTACAACGGTCCCTTATTCTATCCGTCCGTGTCTCCCCGTTAGAAGAGGAAATTTATACAATGCAAAGAGAACAACATACTAAGCACATCTATTTATGTCTAATTTTAATAACATATCTGTATCATATAATGACATATCTTTATCATATATCATGCTTGGAAGACAGGTTATTTCCTGCAGTACATTTTTTTCCGGAATTCACAGAAATGCTGGATGCCTTGTAAAAAAGGTTTTTGTGTATATAAATATAATCCATTTAGTTTATTAAAATAAACAAATGATAATTTTGGTATTTTAACCACCATAAGGCATACGTGACTCGGGGAGAAGGATATGAAAACAGAATCTGTTTTTAAACTTGATTGTATTGTATTCTCCTTTTCTCGGTTTAACGATATAAAATGTTATACCGCAGATTTGGCAACATCCATGTATTCCATAATAAATGTATAATTCATATTAAATTTCCACGACTGGGTGGTAAATATTTTGCTGTTTCAAAAGAATCACACGCGTGGTAAAAATATTCCATTTACAAAGACCGAAATAAGAAAAGATTCCAAATAATAAAAGCGCTGTTATTGCATTTCGAGACAAATCTGTTGGACAATTTCCCTCAGACTAATTGCTTCCTTGTTTTGTTTCTTAAAATTAAATTTAAACAACTTTTTGGGAATAAAAAGTATTGACTAGTAGAGTTTACCACAACTTCTAATTTAAGTCTGCGGTCCTCAAACAAATTAGATATAAAGAGACACCCTTGCCAAAAAACTCCAAATAATAATCTTTGGTAATAATCTTTCTATAATGCATTATAGATGAGAGCTTCTTAGAACATGCATAATACATAATAAGCATGGCTATAATATGTTGTGCTTTTAATAAAAAAGTTATAGCCGTGCTTATAATACGTTATGCATGCATTATGATGAATTCTTTAAATCAATCATCTTCTTTTGACTGACTTGCGGTGCTTGGGTATACGGAATGTACTGAAAGCAAGGTGCGGTAGAGAAGCTGCAACGCAGTGGCGCAGTCGCTCCGCAGTGGGCATGCTCAATCCGAGTCCCATGCCGTCTGCGAATCGCCTCCAGGATCGCATTCGATGTCACGGCGACCACTAAAATGAGATGCCTGGGAGACAGAAGCTACTGTAAATATACTGTAGTTTAAATGAACTACATCGACACAAAGCTGCAGTCGTGTGGCTAAAAAGAAATACATGGCGTCATCTGGAGGCGTGGCAACGAGTCCGGGTGAGCGATTTGCCTCTTAAATGCAATAGTTATCATCGTTTTCAGCTCTAAGATTCTCGTGAGAGAAGAACGTTTACATAATTAACAACGATCAAAATAGGATTGCTGTTTATCTGTGCACGTGTTCGGTGATAATTAACAGTAATAACGAACTGGACTCTCCTTTCACAGAATCTGATGCGCAAGCAGCACCAAGCGACCCGGAGCTCAGGATGGTGCTGCTGGGAAAGACTGGCGCTGGGAAAAGTTCTTCTGGAAATACCATCCTGGGTAGTGAATTGTTCAAGGCTGAGGTGTCTCCCAGGTCCGTAACAAGCCAGTGCGAACGGAGGAGCAGCTGTGTGTCCGGGAGGTGCGTCACGGTTATTGACACGCCAGGCTTTTTTGACACCCGGCGATCCAATCAGCAGGTGGCGGGGGAGATGGCCCGTTGCGTCCTCCTGTCTTTGCCAGGCCCCCATGCCTTTCTGGTAGTGCTCCAGCTGGGGAGGCTCACTCAGGAGGAGAAAGATGCCCTGCAGTGGATTGAGGTGACCTATGGGGAGAGGGCTTTAGAGTTCACCATGGTCCTCTTCACCTGGGGGGACCAGCTGAGAGAGAAGCCCATTGAGGAGTACATGGCGGAGAGTGAGGAGCTTCAGGAGTTCGTCCAGCGTTGCCGGGGAGGGTGTCATGTCTTCAACAACACTGCACTAGGAAACCAGGACCAAGTCTTCACGCTGCTGGAGAAGGTAGACAAGATGGTGGAAGCAAATGGGGGCAGCTTTTACACCAATGAGATGTTTCTGGAGGCAGAGAGGGCAATAAGGGAGGTGCAGGAGCAATTAATGGCAGATAGAATGTCAGAGGTGGACGGGGAAGGACCAGAGAGTAAGAAGGAGCAGGATGAGAGGAAAGAGGAGAAAGCCAGGAAGCAAGCGGAGAGGCTCTTCTGGTGCGAAATGATCACTGCCTTCGGCAAGGGGGCGGCCGAAGGGGTGGGAATCCTCAGCAAAGGAGAGAGTCCAAAGAAAGGGAAGGTGGTGAAAAAGGCAGTGCAACTGGCCTCCAGCCCACTGTCCCTGACATCAGCAGCCAAGGCACTAGGGGGCGCCGTGAGGGAAGGCAGCAAGGTCCTGTACAAGCATCGCAAGACTTTCCTGCACTGATTAACTGGGACCCTCACACCGACAGCGGGGTCCATGTGGTCTGCATTTTGCTAATTGAGTGATACTATGGGTAAGAGGTGCAGGGATGGTTTTTGGCCGATAGAAATATGCAGGATAACAAGGTCTGAGGAGGTAGAAAGGCTAAAATTTTCAAGTACCATTGCTGGATTTCTGTACAGGAAGACATGGTCAAAAGAACATTCCCTATGTTCCATAATAAAGGTCGTAGCAAAATCACTGCATTAGTGATATTTCATTTTTAAATGTAGGAAAAGATTACAGCCAAAACACAAACCACCTTCTGAACACATTTCATCCTAATGGGGACCTACCAAACCATGATCCGTTGTGCTGATACCACAGGCCTTTCGTCATACTATTTTCCCACTGGGGTATTGAAATTAGAACATGCGGTAACACAAAGAAATTATAATGTGCAATGACTTTAAAATGAATGTTAGTGTGTTAACTTTGACAGTCTAACATGCAAATGTTTTTACTAACGGGCAAAAAAAGAACATAAAAATACACTATTTCAGGATTCATTTTTTCTAAAATCAAAAGGCTACATTTAGACGTGTTTGTGTTTAGTATGTATTCTGAACATGTAATCATACTTCAATTTTGAAAGACAGCGGCCCCAGCTCCCCCCACCCCAAACAACAAAACTTCACCCCTGGTGGATGCCAAGTCAGTACCCCCTGATAAGATGGCGCTGTAGGCTGCCACATATTTCCCACAATGGGCTGACTGGCACTGCTTTGTACATCTATTGCAAATGATATATTTGGTATGATGGCTTTGAATGAGCATGCATTTGATATCAGCAACACCAAACAAAAATGTGCAAATTCCACATCAACATGAAAATGCTGGTGCTAACACCCCAGAACTATTTCCAGCACAAGAAACAAAAATTGAGATCAGTCGATGTTGGCAACACACACAAAATGTGCAAGTAACTTGTGTTCAATAAGCCAAACATTGAGTGAAATGTTTATGTGGGTATCGGGGTGGAACGTGAAGATTTTTGATACCAGCCAAATGGGCTGCTTCTGTAATAAAATGCATTAGCCCAGATAAATTCTCACTAGCTCTCAATGGACAAAGTAATTTTCAAGCATAACGAGCAAACAAAAACCATCACATCTTACGATAAGAAATTACCATGTAAAACAGTTATTTTCAGTCTGTAATTTATTAATTTGCATAAACAACTTACTCATTCAGAGTGCTAAATGGTAACATGGTTGATACACAGTCAATCCCTACCAGTCAGCCATATATCCAAAATTATCAAAGCTCAGTGTCTTGGAAAAGAACCAAATTTTTCCCAAAATGTTACTTATAATACAACAAACGCTCTAATAAAAAAGATCAGAATACAGTTTTATATGTTATTCTGATACTTATGTTTATACATATTGTACACAGAATTACACCAGTATCAAAACACACGTGCATACACAACAGATATATGAACACCCAAATATATAAACTCTTCTCCAGTGGATCAAACCATTTCAACAATAATAGGGGAGATTACATCGGTTTTAATTATTTTACTGTTACCTGTGTAAAACTTTTAAAGCAGTGTTAAAGCAACTGAATACTTAACTCAACTGTGCTAAAATGTATATGCGGAACATGGAACCCTTTTTTATTCAGTATGTATTGAAACAGAATTCTTGTTTACAAACAAACACAAACAAACGAAAAGATGGATGAGCTGTGATTGGAATCCATGTAGAGAGTCAGGGGTATGGGAAGGATCTGAACAGGAGAGTCCTGTTTAAACCAGGATGTAGTGCTTGTTCATACATGCATCGGCAAGGCCATCTTTCCACTGCCCATCAGTACTGTAGCAAGACAGAAATGAACTAATCCATTGGATTCATACACTCACATGTATTCTGTTAGCATTTTAGCGAGATTCAGCTAATCGATATTTCACAGAATAGACACTTCTGCTGCAACTAACCTCTAGTGATGTAAAGGTAGAAGAAGTCACAGTAGAATATGGTCTGCACCACACCAGAGACGACGGAGATCTGGTCGAAAAAGCTCTCCGTGTGGTAACGCCACACCCAGTTGACCAGGTAGAGGGCTCGATACAGGCCCAGGAAGAACAGATAGTGTGTGGTGATGGACTCCGCCTCGCCCGTCTTGATAATCATGAAGAGCTGCGGCAAAATAGCCACAGACTCCAGATAGATGGAGAACGCCCAGAGGACCTGACCAAGAAACACGTAAATGGGTATGGAAGACCAGAGGAAGCCAAGCACTACATTCACATAGATACACCCAACCATCCGTATTCTGATCATGGTGTCTGAATAGATGCCACGCTGTCGTAGTCCAGATCCGAACTCTTCCCCAAATTAAAATCAGGCGGGTCTCAGCCACTCACCTCCAGTGGGGTGAAGTCATAGTTCTCGATGAAGGCTAACCCAGTGACAGGAACAAGGACAAACTCCACCCGGAAGGTGTCGCTCTCAGAGCTGTAAGTGCTTCGAAAGCGATGGTAGATCAGCTCAATTGTGGCATAGGCCAGAACCAGGAACACAACCTGAATTAGCGGAAGGGAGACATCCGATTCACATAGTGCAACAATATGTTACATGAGGCTCAGCTGTAGTGTTAGGACAGCCAGGGCAAGCAATGCCTGGGGGTCCTGAGATGGTAGGGGGCTCCCGAGGGCGGTCGATTGCACAGCACATTGCAACGACAAATTTGCTTTATTTGTGTATTATGTTTTTCACAAAACTGCAGAGGTGGATAGTTCAAGTCCAGAAAGTAAAAGTACAGACCAAGATTTTGTTTTAACTAACCAGTTGAGTACTCTGTGACTGTGACTCTTTATACTCAACTGGCCGGCTGAAACAAAATATTGGTCTGTATTTTTACTATCTAGACTGTGAAAACGAAGGACTTGTGTTTATTAAATTCTATTTGCTGATATTATTCATTTAGATGTCAAGTTAAAATAATGGTACCATGTTGGGGGAGCCCATGGAGTTTTTTTTGCCTAGGGGCCCAGAGTTGCTAGAATTGCCTCTGATGAGACGTAATGATGATTGAAAAAGATTGCCATTTTGACTACCAGAAAGTTTTGCTGCTTTAGTTTCTTGAACTTAGTCTGAATTACTACAGTAAATATTGAGCTGTATAAATTTATATTAAGGAATGCAGCTTGAAATAAATGTGTCTGCTTAGCAAAAACTGGTTTGGCTGTGTGAACAAACTCAGGCTTCCTTATAAAGGGCTATGTCAATATGACAAACTAAAAATAAACAGGATTCTCAAACAGTTCCTTGGCTTTTTAAAAATTAGTTCAATGTCCATATCAAACGAAACAGGAGATTTCAAAGAGCTGTCTCCAAAACTTTGAAAGAAAGCACCTTCATGACAGTGTTGTAGATTGAGATAAAAGCAGTGAACAGGTCCAGGTATCTGGTGGTGAAAACTAGGGCAAACAGGACTTGGCTCTTCCCAGAGATTCCTGTCGAGAGAAGATTGTTATTCATTTTTTATTAATGTGCATGTATAGCATAAACTGACGTTTGCAAATCTGCGGTTCCTTAAGGCAGTGCTGAAGTTATTGCGCTTCCGGTCATAAGAGAAACTCCTGAATGATTTCTTCCTTAATTTAAACAGCAGGGAGCAGCAAACTCGTTAAGAAAAAACCCAGAAGTACAATAACATACAGGAAGCGAAAAGAAAGAGAAGGATGTTATGCGGATGGAGTAACGGGCGATACAGCCACGCTGCAGCTGCCACGTCACACCTCGGTTCCCAGGAGACGGAGAGAAAGCTCATTTTATTATTATGTAATAACACTATGTTACATTACGTACATTCACAAACTGAATTCTACTATTTCATTCCTGTACAAACCCAATCACCCAAAGAAATATACAAGCCAACTGAAATTCATTTATTATTTATTATATACTAGGCAAAATCACAATAATTCATAAGAATTCATTCCAAAACTCCGTATCAAATGGCAATGTTTACTGCATATTATATATGAATAGCATTCATTGTGTTTTACTTCTGTACAGACGTTTATCTAAGTAGAATGCAACTATAATCAGTATTGTACATACCAGCGCAGGATTTTGACCTCCAGATCTTGACAAACAAAATTACCATGGCCACGAGATGTGACACATCACCCAAAATGCGAAAAATGTTCATTTCGACTAACTTTGTTCAACAAAATGAGAGCGAAAAACAATCGTATTGCTATCGGCAGCAAAAAACAAACCACAGGCTGACACAGTGATTTCTAAATCGCTACGAAGTTTAAATAACTAAAATAATAATTTGCATTGTCCCTAAGTTCTGTACCGAATCAAAAGGCCTGCTTCGTAAAACTGAACTAACTCCACTTTCTGATTCTGTGAGCAGTTAGTGGACAATGGTTGCCTTCAAATTCAGGAGTCCTTTTTAAAGGCAATTGATACTTCTTGCTATGAGATGGTGACCACGCGTCCGAGTTCTTTAGATGCTCAGTTCCATAAGCATACCTTATAGCCACGGCAAGCTCGGCATTTTGTCTTCTTCTACGGATTTACCAGTACACTTTGGTGCGGTGAAAAGGTGCACAGCGCCACCTACCGTGCTGTGAGGGCAGCCATTAACTACATCCACATACCAGCAGTTAGGCAACATCTGCACTCTGCAATAATCTCATCCAGGTAACTAAATATAGCTAATGAGAGTAAAAACAGTTGTTTAAACGGAAGGATCTATCTATCAGCATGAGGCTTATTTTTGCTACGTGAAAGCATTTGAGATATTATTGATTATTTTAGGTAAATCTTTGGGTACATTTAAAAAAACAGAATTATTTTCAATTGTGAATTGCTAAATTTTTAAGCAAAATGCCAAAGCTGAGTATTCTACTGTCCAAGTAATTAATTTTAATACTATATCTTCCATATTATATTTAAGATTCAAAACTACTTTTAAACAAGTAGAACTAATAATGAATCCGACTATACAATGAGTAATGAGCACAACTTTCCAATGATGAGGCAAATATGAACATTCACGTGCGAACTGCATGTAGGCTACACCTTAAGTCGTATGAAAATATCAAAAGGTATACATTAGCCTTTCAGTAATGCTTCAATCATGTAAACTGACTTTGAAACTGTATTTTGAAAAATTATCACAAGTAGGCCTATACGTTTTGTGTTATACGTTTCCCATTCAACATAGCAAAGCTGACGTATCCATCACGGACCAACGCCATTATATACCACATAAACATCCACAAAATCTGCTCCTCCCTTTCTTAGCTACTATTTTGATCTCTCTAATATTATACCCTTTCCTCTCAACTGTGGCTTTCCTGTAATCCCATTAAATGCCTGACATACTGCCCAAATTAATTATCCCCTCGCCTCCGCCCTGTTTCCAAACTCCCATTTCTTTTGGCGGCCAGTGTCATAATCCTTAGCCTCTGTCTCTGTGCCGTAAATCACCGTCCTCGCTCCCTTTAGCGGACTGAAATCCTGCAACCTCAGCGCTATATCCTGGCTCAGTTACAGAGTTGAAAATGAACCTGCGCGCCAGAACAGCTATTCACGCAAGTCTGTGCGTCATTAGCCAATAATTGTTTTTTTTTTGGTTAATACATCTACAAGAATATGAATGTTATGGGGTAAGCGTAGATGCATAATTAAATTTGACTTCTCCCACTATTAATCGTGTGTGTCAGAATTCATGAAACGTGCCGTTTCATCTCATCCATCATTCGTCTCTTTTTATCGCTGTCAGTCTCACATGGCACTTAAATGAAGTAATTCGGTCTTAATTAAAACGTGCTTTTTAATCTAATATCGGTACAATATTATTCCTCCTCGTACCAAAAGATCAAACTATACGGTTTTAGAAATCTGCAGCTATAGAGTAAACACGCGCTAAGACATAAGTAGTTAAAGTGAAGCATACTTTTCCCCAAAAAAGTAACAAAGCTCTCCCCCTGGATCTGAAGCGTCAACAAAGCGGACCACTACTTCAGTTACCTTCACAATACACTATGCTGACTAACGAGCACTGCTGCAGAAGCCAAATCGTTGCAGTCGTCTTGTACACTTTATCCAAAGTGAGTTTGGAAGTACCAAATCTTGGCGAAAGTCACGTGCCTTAATACTAAAATTGCAAACACAATGCAATGCATTCGCTGTTTTGTTTTGGTAGGAAAACCGAGACGGTGTCCGTTTTGCTTTGGCCCTTTTTCTAATCATTCGTGGCGGTAAGGTGAAGTGTAGAGGGAAGTGATGCGCACCGCAGGCAGGACGACGGTCACGGAAGGAGGGCTACGGGGCTAGTAACGTGGCGGGACAGCAGAAAACCCGCCCTCAGCAAGGTGCGCCAGTCGAAAGGTCACGACAACTAATCTGCCGCTCTGGTGGCTTACGGGCTATGAATAGACGCCAATGTAGTCCTAGCACATCTTTCACCCGAAATGCCCGGCGCTCTGGCACTACCTCCAGCCCTCGAATCCCTCCTCTGATACGTTCACTCTGTTCCAGCATCCCCTGCCGGTACCAGCACCGTTATATATCCCACCCCCTTCTGCCCCCCAGTCCCACTTGCCCTTTGTCCATCACGCACTGTACTCTGGCACGGTACTCCTTTTAAAATCTGTGCTTTGGCTACATGGTTACGTTTATCCATTCACCTTTCTGTGAACTACATCGTCTACTTTCCTTTTTTTTACCTATTACGACGAGTTTTCATTACACCCTGTCCTGAGTGTCTAGACTAGGGTTACCGTCTATTCCATGTCAGGGAGGACACGTTGAGCTATAGCACAGGATTTGTAAGCTACCATTTGAATCAAAAGGACCTGAATTTCACTCAGGCACTGAGTCCTTGCTATGTGCTGATTCAATCCAGGAAACAAACCAGTCAAGAAGAACTGAACTATGCATTTAGCCAAGCGCAGAAGCCTTTCAGTTTTAACGCAGTTTGTAAAACCTGAAGTAGTTCAGTGTGCTCTCTGTCATGAAGTCGGAGCTGTGAAATTTTATATCCTCCTTAAAATGAGTTTTGACTGTCGATGTCTTGCCCAAGTATCGTTCTAGAATACACCAGTTACCAGAACCATCTCCATCCTCTCAAAGCGTTAAAGAATATTGTCAATTATGGCAAATCATCTTAGGCGATCCACGCATTATATAAACGACTTATTTCATGTTAAGACTGTTGTTAATTATTGAGGGAACTTTCCTCTGTATAATAACACTCGTGGTGTTTTTATAGTGACCATGGAAACTAACGTTCCCTCCTGCTATCTGCTTAAATGACAGGTTAAGGGAAGTTATTTTTAAACGGATTGATTTCAGAATAGAAGTGGGCGTGAAACTGTCCAGAAGTAAAATGTGGAGGTTTAGGCAAAAAAAACAAAGATATTAAAAACACATTGATTTATCATTATGTTAAGGTTGAGATATTTGACCGCTCCCACCGCAAATGAAAACCAGAGGAGCCATTAAGAGGTTTGAAAATAGTCGAATATTCTAAGCATCTAGGAACATTTCCAGGTGTTCACTAAAATACGAGAAAGTTGTGTGTCAGAGAAAAACCAAAGATCTAAAGGACGGAAGGGGCAAGAAAAATTAAAGGAACAGATATAGGAACAGAAGACACAAAAGGGTTAGTGAATGCATTTGTTCAACAGCAGTAGAAACCGAAGTATTATTTTATGAATGCAGCCAGCTAAATGCACTGATAAAAGGAATAGGCAAGATGGAAGGAGAGTACGCACTGGTGGAAGACGCACAAATGTGCACAAAGGGAGACACAATCAACCTGACAAGCTCTC
>JAODUD010000045.1:1854657-1873769 GCA_026784285.1 Stomatorhinus walkeri
GATGGAAGGAGAGTACGCACTGGTGGAAGACGCACAAATGTGCACAAAGGGAGACACAATCAACCTGACAAGCTCTCTCACCCACACACTTCCAGAGCGTGTACTCGCGTTCAGGTGCCCACCCGCGTGTAGGCAGCGAGAGCGCGCAAAGAGAGGATTACTGTTTGCAGGGGAAGCTGAGAGGTAGGTGTCGAGGGGCAAATGATCGAACATGAAAATGCAGAGTAAATTACCCAGTAGAAAAGGAATTTCAGAAAAAGGATTTTGATATACACAGAAGGAACATATTTTAATTTGCAACAACGCGATACGGATTTGCTTCTTAGTAATAGTTTGGGAATTTGTTGCAGAGAGGCTACAATCAGAAGCTTGAAAAACGAAGTTGTGGATCGTTTTTGGCAGGAAACAGGTGAGCACGTTTATCGTTTTTGGTACCGGACGATCTTGATTAATCTCTTTAAATCCACTT
The DNA here is from genome assembly GCA_026784285.1 of Stomatorhinus walkeri. Taxonomy (NCBI): domain Eukaryota; kingdom Metazoa; phylum Chordata; class Actinopteri; order Osteoglossiformes; family Mormyridae; genus Stomatorhinus; species Stomatorhinus walkeri. The sequence goes on from JAODUD010000045.1 coordinate 1,855,127, forward strand.
AGGTGTGTTAATAAACGTTTGGTTTGAGGTATTTAAAGAACGGGCTAAATTAGTTGCTGTGTCCATTGTCCCCAAAATATTAATTAGGCCTATAAAATTAATTTTTTTCGCCCAGTGCGCTTCTGTCCCGCATCCAAATGATGTGCTAATGTCCGTTTTTTATTTCGCATTAGGCAGAAATCTGATTTTAACTTATCCCCGCAAAAGTCATCTTAAGCGATTCTTTTGATTCAGCAATACAACTCAATTACACTTCCGGTTATTTAAAAAAGGATTACAGAACAACGTGCATGAACTTAAATCATATTGTGGGATGTACACATAACGATGATAGCAGTTTAACAGAATCTGGAAGGATGGAAGAAAAAGAACAGCAAGTTTCTAAAAATCAGAGTAATCTGAGAATGCAATGTCTAAAATGATTAATGAGTATACCAAAGGTTTACAAAACACCAGGCTATCATTCAATAAAACTGCACAAGGTTTGTGAAAAAAGTTGTAGTAACGTAGCACGCGGATAATCCCGAATAGGCCTATATACGACTATCCGCCTGTTCCCGTCAGATAACACTGCTGTGACGAACAAACCCGAGTTCATTTTTAAATTTTGCAAATACATACTATTTTAGAGAAATACAATGTAACATTGTAAATTATTACGAGCTTATAAAACGATTACTCGGGTAAGTTCATCAGGGTAAAAAAGAAAAAAAATGATTGAACTAACAATCAGCAAGGGAAGGCCATTTTACCCGTTTTGAACAAATAAATAACTACAAAAAACATAAAAGCCATATTGATTTTTGCAGGCTGTCATTATGTTCGTATTTATGCCATATACTTATGTCACGTTCATTGGATCTCTGTATGTCCTTCGTATTTTGACTGGCTGTTACAAAACTGATACCAGAGTGAATGTGTACTAAACGTGTTAGCCCTTATATTCATCTTCATTTAAACTGGACCACCCATTCATTCACCCACCTTCTGCACTGTACAGGATGACGGACAGCCTATCCCAGGAGACACAGTGCACAGGGCAAGGAAGGATCCTGGGCAGGATGTCAGTCCATCACAAGGCATACAGCCAAATGCAATTGCATCTTAAGAGAAATTAGAAGCCAAACCCATTTGCCGAAATGCATGTTTCTGGAGGAAAGCAGAGTGTCCCTAGTGCAACGCTAGGAGCGTATACAGACTCCTCGGAAGCGGGATAGCGGCAGCAATCTGCACCCAAAACTTAGAGTTCTGCACATTCAGGCACCCTGACGCACTTTGCAGCGACATCTGATACAATATTAAATATGATATTTTATTCTGTGGAAAAGTTGTACTCTAATTTCAGTGCCGCATGTCACACCGCAATGACCAGCGATATGTATGAAACGAAAATCGTTAACCTAACTGACCAGTGTCTTGCATTTTTACACTCCAGCGGTGCGCAATGCCTTTGTCTGACTTCTAGAAATGGTGCTGAACTTCTGCTTTGATGCTTGCGTTATTTAATTGATAGACTATTAATTTTATTCTTTACACAGCTTAATCCTCTATGCATAATGTAGTCTAAGAAGTGTGTATGCCTCAATATACTACAGGTCTGTGTATGATGTCACAAACGTACTTCAAATCCAAAGACAGTCGTGGATGAGATACTGTAAGTAGATATTAGCGTCAAATACGGGCAAAATCCAGTGTTTCATGGTAAATCAGCATCTGCTCTGACACTTGAATGTTAATTTATTTTTCTGATGGAATCTTTCCACTTTTCTCTATTTAATGATCCACTATGTGCTGCAAACTCTGTGCTCCTGTTTCACTCAAAACGCACCCTTTCGCTGTAAATGCCTAGCGCAGTTTTCGTTGGCAGTGGTTGAGTTGACCCGGTTTGTCCTCTCCGTAATTATGCGCATTTCTGCTTGCTTGCCACTAGATGGCAGCGACGGAAAGTCCGCTTCTATAAGTAGCCTGAGGATCTGTTACGACGGTGGATGACACAGCACAGCTCTAATATGATAAGGGTGGTCGGGTCAGTTCAGAGGCTAATTCCACTATCCCTGCACTCCTGATTGCAGTCTCTCTTCCACCGTCCTTTTTTCAGATTACTGCATGGAACCTAACAAGGTCACTTGATTTTGACCTATTAAATTTCCATTACTGAACAAAGATTAATACAAGCTACAAGGTTCACCTGTAACTGTCTGTACCAGTGCACACATACAAACACATGTTTGGCGTGTAGCAACTTACTGAGTACTTAATGTAATACATGTTTTATGTAACGCCCAACCCCCAGTTAAGATCTCTTCATGTTCCTATTTTTATACCTGTGACTCACTGAGTGTTTCACCCTGATTTGTACCTAATGACTCAAAATAACAACCCAATAATATGAGACATGACTGGAAGAATTCTGTCATGGAGACCATTAATTATCATAATCAGCTACCCAACAGGCCGCCGTTTCCATGGCACAGCAGGGTCTACAGCCAGGAAGGGCTGCCGTAACGTCTCTGCGAGGAGTTTACGTTGCTTTTCTGCTCCTCAGTTCTCCTTCGCCTCTACATGCAGCTGTGCTGTGTATATTCACCTTTCTCTGATGCATGGGGTGTCCTCTTCCCGGCCAGTCATGTCGTCTTCTGCCATTTTCTCAAGGTCGAGGCAAAATGGAAGGTCCCTGCAGGAGAAGGGAAAAAAAAACGTTAGCAGGACAGAAAGCTGTTATATAAAATCATGCAGTTAGAGAACATCTCAGAGTGCTGATCGAGAATGTGATCAAATCAACTAGGTGATCAATGCAGGATACTAATTTTCCTCAAAGCTTCAGCTATTGAAAGCTGTTGCTAAGAAACCTCTAAGAACTCGTTATTATACCCTTACATAATATTGGTGAACTTTTGACTAGTTTCTTCGATATTTTGATGCATAGCTTCTCTGTTCTGCCTCCCTACTGGTTCTAGAACCAGTGTCCATCCCTTTAGAGTCGGGCTTCAGCCTGTCGGGCCTAATCACGCTATCAACGTGGCCATTTTCCAAGCCGTAATCAATTTTAAATCAATCAATATAAAGTCACCAAGAGGCCTGCAAAACATGTTTATGCATAAAACAATGTTCATCAAAAACATATGCAGATCTGCAAATTAGCTTTGGGTTTGCAAAATCCCAAAAACTCTGGTACCGCTATTTATTAAAAAAAATTTATAATAAATAAAAAATAATTAAGAAAACAGGACTACCGTTTTCTGATGTGTCATTTAAGGATACGACTTTACGGTGGCTCTAGTAAATTTCCCAGGGACACAATTACGTTACACTGAAGCCAAGCATTCAATAAGTACATGTAAAAACGAATAAAAGCTTCCTGGGTTTAAATGCTGAGGCCAGTAAACTGAAGAACTGGAGTGGAAAGGAAAGCGGAAATTAGAAAAAACGGAAATATGCCTGTCTGGAACATTCACCCCAGCCAGAGCGAGCTGGCAGCCACCCCTGACATTTAATCGCCCAGTTTGCATCGTGGATATTAGCCACTGTATCCTGCCCCCCCCCCCCCCCCCACACACACGATATTCAGGAAGAAAACCAAAATGCCTGGCAGCAGAATGAGCTGGCTTGATTTTTTTGGGCAATGTGTTGTCATGGAGACATGCGCAAACAATATCTTTGGTTGGCTCACAGTGATACATACATCATTACCGTAAATGTCGAACAACCCTGATAAACTCGTGTCAAACACGTTGATTCAAAATGTGTCTATTTTAACACAAGATAGGTTGAATGAGTGATGAGTAATATTCAGACTGAACGTGACACACTAATTAATACCGTCAGCAATGACATTGTGGTATTATTCTGATTGACTTTCTCAATCCGGTTTCATGTCAGCGCCAGCTGTTTCCGCAGGCAAACACTTAAGCCTGACCAGCTCATGGATTTAAATTGTAGCAGACACCAAGAGCATCTATGTTTTAGCCTCTGTGGCGCTGAACAGAACTATCTCAAAATTGCATGGCAAATTAATGGGTATTATGCTAGAAGGATTACATTGGGGATTATTTTTTGATTATGAAGGCAGAAAGCATCTCTGAGCCAAGTTCCTATTGTACGCAGTTACTTAAAGGGTCGTGATTCTGCACAGTAGCTTGTATGAAGACAACCCATGTGATAAGATGTATTTTCAATATACCAATATATAGGCCTAACAGATCTGCCTGAATGCAACTTTTCAGGGTTAGCTTTTAACAGTTTTAATGATATCCACTTTTAGTACCCAGTACTTGGTGGGTGATAAGCGCATACTGAGTAGTCAGGGTAATCGCATTGCTTTGTTTACATGGGCCAACTCTGAGGTACACTGGGCTGTCAGGAAGCAATTTAGTACAGATGTAATTCCTGTATAAACGCTGGGTAAAGAGGACACACTAAGGCAAATGAATCCATCCATCCATCCATCCATCTATGGATGGATGAAGGTGCTATTGATGTGTAAAGATTCCCCATGGCATGTAGACAGTCTCCTGTCATATTGTGCAAGGCTATAGCTTAGTGCATCTCCAACAAAACTAAGCAACGCATCCCATTGGTTCTGTAAAGTACTTTGGGTGTCTAGAAAAGCACTGTGTAAAAGTAACATTCATTCATTCTGTATATTCATGCAAAACCTTACTGTCATGTGCACCTGTTCTCGCAACACTTCAGGTCTGTAATTCGGCTGTGTAATTCTGTAATTCGGCTCCGTAATTCTGTAATTCGGCTCTGTAATTCACGCTGCCTGTTCTCCAGAGTAGCCTCCCTGAGGAACTTCTGCTGTATTTTTCACATTCACTTATTCACACAACAAAAGTAACAGGAAAAGTGGACTACTGTAACTATCCTGTACTCTTCCCTTCCCTCCCCTCTCTCCCTGTCAGGATGTTCCCTACAGATATTGATGCTGGCCATCATGCCAGTCCTTAATCTTCATAGGTAGAGCCTGAACCTCTCAGATCTCAGCCACAGTCTCCCGAAGAGACAATCCCCGATTCCATGGGAACAGTGAGAGGCAATAGGTGAGGATACGGAAATTACTCTTTATATGTAACATTTATATAAGGACCTTAAGTACATCATGAATTACCAGGAATTTGGATTGCAGATAATCTGGAATAAAATGATACTTTACCTTAAAACACAGTATGTAATACCTATGCCACGCATATCATATTGGCACTTCTGTCTGCTGTAATGTTTGCTTCACTTGCACATTGTACTTTGGACACAGGTGTCTGCTAAATAAATAAATGTAAGGTTTCTATATGTATCCATTTTCAAAAACATGAAAAATCAATGCAATGACCAGAAAATACCACAAGAGGGAGACCGGAATTTTAAAAATGCCTCTTTTGAAAGACATTCTAACAAAGGCAGGGGAAAAGCGATGTGGATGAGCACGCATCCTGGCTCAGATATAATCCTTAAAACCTTTCTGGCTGCAGTCCCTCCCCAGGTAAGGCCCTCCCCAGGTAATCCTTTCTAGTGGTGAAAGAAAAGTAAAAAAGCAAGAAACAAGATAAAATGCGACTAATATTTCACAAAAGGATTTGGGAACCTTATACACACCCAGTATATTCTAAGTTAAATTCAAATGTAAAAATAAGAATTGAAATGAATCCTTTGTCTATTTTCCATTATTTCTCTCTCATTCTCCAATCCTATCCACAAAAAAAGTTACAGCGTCGTTTCAACAGCTGAAGAGGGACTCAAAGTCTCAGCTTTCGGGTTGTACAATGGGCACGATCATCTGTCCTCCTTGGGTCCGGGGCTTGGAGGTGAAAGGTCGACGGGAGACGTGAGTGGAGGCACGGGGGCCATGGTGGAGGTGCAAAGGATGGAGAGCAACAACAACGGGAGGATCGTGACCGGCAGGAGCAGAGCACCGGGGAGCCGCCTCGTCAAGAAGAACGGCCAGTGCAACGTCATCTTCTCCAACATGGAGGACAAGCAGCAGCGCTACCTGGCTGACATCTTCACCACCTGCGTCGATATTCGCTGGAGGTACCTGCTCCTTATCTTCAGCTGTGCCTTCCTGTCATCCTGGCTCCTCTTCGGGGGGATCTTCTGGGTGATCTCCTGGGCGCATGGCGACTTCGAGGTGCACACGGATGGCACGTCCCATTTCGGGGGGAACTTAGACCTGGGAGGGGGACTGGGCCACAGCCTTGCATACAAGGAGGATAACCACAAAGAGTGGATGCCATGTCTCCTTCATGTCCAGAGCCTCACTGGTGCCTTCCTGTTCTCCATGGAGACCCAGACCACTATCGGTTACGGTTTCCGGTATGTGACCGAGGAATGCCCCATGGCTATGATGACCGTGGTCATTCAGTCCACCATGGGCTGCCTCCTTGATGCCTTCATGATTGGAACAGTCATGACCAAGATGGCACGCCCTAAGAAGAGAGCCCAAACGCTGCTCTTCTCCCACAATGCCGTCATCGCCCTTAGAGACGGCAAACTCTGCCTGATGTGGCGGGTGGGCAACCTGAGGAAGAGCCACATCGTGGAAGCCCATGTCAGGGCTCAGTTCATCAGGCCCTACATCTCAGCAGAAGGAGAGTTCATTCCTATGGAACAGACGGACCTCAATGTGGGCTACGATGAGGGCATAGACAGGCTTTTCCTTGTGTCCCCTCTCATCATCATCCATGAAATTGACAAGGAGAGCCCGCTGTATGGCATGAGCAAAGCCAACCTAGAGACAGAGGAATTCGAGATTGTGGTTATCCTTGAGGGAATGGTGGAGGCCACAGCTATGACCACCCAAGCTAGAAGCTCCTACTTGCCTAACGAGATCCTCTGGGGACAGAGGTTTGAGCCGTTGATTTTCGAGGACCGGGAGACCTTCCAGGTAGACTACTCCAGGTTTCATAAGACCTACGAGGTGAGCTCCACGCCCCACTGCAGTGCCAAGGAGCTGAGCGAAACACCGATCCAGTCATCAACCCACTCATCACGCTCTGCATCCCCCACTGGTCCCAACAATGGGCACCGCTTCATGCCTCCTCACTCCCAGAGTGACTTCTGCTATGAGAATGAGGTAACCTTGTGCGAGGATGAAGGACAACCTGAGAACGGAAGGAGTGGAGGTGCCTCAGACCATCTCATCCGAAAGCCTCTTTTCCAGTAGAGGCTCCGTGAGCAGGCCAGTGAGGTGCTGTGCGTTTTAGACATGGATGATAAAATAGAATTTGAGCGACTGACAGCCATTCCCCTCGATCCACTCACCTACAGGAAGGAGTCCAATATCTGATTGCCAAAGTACAATTACCCTCCTTACTCCAGTTCACCCAGAGATACCTATTCAAGGTCTTTCATTGGGATTGGTGTTTTTCTTGCATTCTATTTCCTAATGGGTGAAACCACAGCCCAAAGTCTTCCATACGCTTTCTTAGCAGGGCAGTGGTGTGAGTTACTGCTCACTGTATATCTCTCCTGCTCAACCCCCTTTTTGGCTCTTTTTTTGTGTTGGGCAACGTTGCTCCTGGGAACCAGCAAGAAGGCTGATTTGATTCCACCTGGGACCCGGGAAGATGTGAGATTGGCATCATTTGCCGGCAGTAAAAGACAAGAAATGGCTCTCATCGCAAGCTGCAAGAGATTTGTGCTTCTCCTGGTCCACGAGGCAGCTAGCGGCCAAGCAGAGATGATGACAGACTACACCATAATGGCAGCTTGATAATCCATTTTAAGCAGGAATTTTTTCCAGGTGAATTAGTGAGAGGAAAAATTTGGCACTTGTAGGTGATTCACCTGAAAGCCTGTTGGATTCATGACAGCACGTCCACAGTGAAAGTTGAGAGACGTCTCAATGAGATGCTGACTGTTAGCATTCTGTTTATGGCTACACTCCATCTATAGGGAACACGTGGCATATACAAGATACATACTCAAAGAAAACATATGTGGCAGATCTATGTAATGTATATTTTTCTGACTATCTGCCAAAACAGGTTTTTGCTTTTCAAAACTCAATTAGACAGTAGGCAAGTGATCAGGTTAAATTAAAAGATCATTAGTGTAAAATATAATATATCCCTGCAATATAAGACAGATCATATGAAAAAGACCTACAAGTGGCTGATTGTCAAGACAATAACACACTTCAGAAAATAAGTTATTTCTTTTGCAGTAAAAAAACAAACATGCTTGTAAGTTCCTGGATTCCATTGTCGTCTTGGCTATAAATTGCGATATGCTCTGTTTCTGCCCCATAGTTGGAATGGAAAATATAGAAGATTAAGATACTTTAACGTACACATGCCAATACCTGCAAACTGCCTTCCTACCTCAGGCTGTAGAGAAATCAATTCAACTGCAGGCTTCCAGTAGGAATCCTAGACAAGCAATTGCAATATATACTTTTAAAGGCTCTGCCCATAGCCAATAAGGAGAGGGCAAAGGTCGTTTTAAGCTTTAATCCCTTCAGAAAGCACTGCAGTCTGACCCCCTGATGAAGGTACATTCCTAGATGTTCTAAGCTAAATTATGGTCACTTTTTTTTCAATTTTGGGCCTCAAATAGGTCTGCTAGGCTAAACCTGTTGAGAAAGGTATAATATTGTAACGTGTATTGTAACAGCATTGAATCGATGCCCCGAGTGCATGGCAGACTGTGGTCTGAGGTTTCACCATCTCATTTAGTGTTTCTACAGAAACACGCTGGATGTATTGGGAACCTTGCACTTTTCCACTGTTACTTAATTAGGATTTCATCCTTATAAATCTTCCTGTGTCTCATTCCTTCTTCATTCTCATTAAAATATAACTGAACGGCAAGTCCACTACTTCAGCTATATGCAGTTTGAAACCCACACACTGGTACTTGACATAGATTTATATGTAGTTTTAATTATCGCCTGGAGTCCTAAAGTGAATAACAAAGCAAAATACAAAGCAGATGGCTAAGAGCACTATTCACGCTTTTATTTCTGCAAACCCATTTTGTAACTGTGCATTTCACTCTCACTTTTAAAGGCATCAACATTTGTATATTAATATTTCAAATACAGACCTTCTTGTCCTACACATTCAAACCTCAAATAGTGTAGCCTTGAATTTTAAAAACCTCTTTATTTGCAATCATATATAGACAAGGAGTACATTAATATTTATTGTATACTGAACATAGTATGATTATTACATAGTCCTCCAAAAAACGTCATATTCATACTTCTGCTTGTTGCATTTTGCTTGTTTTTCCTTCCTGCATTTATACAATCTTATTCTCGGTTTTCCTTCGGAAACTTTAGATCATATCCGCCCTCTAGTGGTGAATCAATTATTACACTCATATCTCAGATTGGATGCTGTACATCGTTTTCCACGGGGCAACGGGTGACAATGTTGCCTCTCACTTTCAGGACTGAGGTTTTGGATCCTGATTTTTCTCGGTGTGTGTGGAGTTTGCATGGATTTTCTGTGTCACTGGGGTTCTCCTGATACTCCAGGTTCCTCCCGCAGTCCAAAGACATGCAGTTAGGCTAACTGGTGTCTCTAAATTGCCCTTCATGTGTGTGTATGAGCCCTGCCATGGACTGGCATTCCGTCCCAGGTGCCCCCGGCCTGGCGTCGGCTCCAGTCCCCTGTAACCCTGTTCAGGAGAATGAAATATGGCTGGAATTTGGCAGATTCCATCAGTCAACTCAATTTTTGATATCCACGCTTCTCCACCAAGAAACTGGATTAAGTTCCAAAATTCCAGAAGAGAAGATCCACCCGTCCATCACTGATAACAGCTAGACCCTGTACAGGATTAGCAGAACTTGGAGTCCATCCCACAGAGCACAGCGCATGAGGCAGGAGAACACCTTGTATGGCATGCGAGCCCATTGCAAGGATGTACTAACACACAATCACACTGTACAGAAACCACTAACACCAGTTCACCAAAAAGAAGGGAACTTTGGCGAAACAATGACAGACACTGCTATCACTGGGTGAACACGCAAACTCCACGACAGCAGGAAGAGAACCCACAACCCGGGAGGTGGCATGCAATAATGCGACCCAGAGAACCATAAATTCAGGGGTTGCCATACAGAAAACAGATCAACCACCAGCACAGGTTAAAGGTGAGCTCCATACGAATCCCTAAGAACATCACAAGGACATGCAGAAGATCTCATCAACATCGAGCAGCCGCCAGATCGTCTGTAGTGGACGTCTGTAACCCAGGCTGCTGATCGGCCCACGCACACCTGACGGTGGAGCCGTTTGTAATCGAACTACAGGGAAGAATGCAGCCAGTGGGAGGGTGTCAGCCTCCCAAATGTCACCGGCAACGTGACTCTCCCAGAGCTCTGTTCCCGCATCTCTGTGGAGTGGGGAGGAGAGTTCCAAAACCCGAGTCAGCGGCTCAGAGGCTTTTCCCGTGCTGCCGTGAAAAGAAAGCCATGTCCGATAAACAGGGACTGGGAAATGACACCAGTAAGGTGCTCAGAACACCCGACTGGTTTAATAGAGGGATGGGGCGATGAAGAATGAAGACAAAACGCAACACCGAGACCAAAGTTTACACCTAGCTAACTACTCCTAGGTGGAGATACTAGGCATTAGACAACAAACCACTTAGCGGTAATAAACCATTAATTATTAACCCGAAGGCAGCATGACTGACTCTGGGTCTTGAAGATAAATCACATTTAAAAAAAGCAACAAAATTCCACTTGAAAACAACTACGGTTATATAGATCTTTATATAGACCATTATAAAGGCCTTTCTGCTAAATCCACCGCCCTTGCACATCACACACTTTCCTGAACCCCATCGCCTTCTCGGAGACCAGGACGGAGAATCGCTCCTCCTCCTCTCAACTGCCAACTGACATCTCGGCGCATTCTTCCCAGCTCCCCCAGATAATTTTTCCCTCCCAGATCCCATCAGATTAGGAGGGGCTCTCAGTAAATATGGGGCACCCCCCCCCCCCCCCACCAGAGAGGATGCCTCGATACAGTAAGTCATCTTGAGCTTTATAAATTGCACTTTCGATCCACGCCCCCATGTCGGTAATTAAATCAGTGCGGATTACAATCTTCCTTCTCTTACCCTAATAATGTACTTCCCTGCTCCATCCCTATCGTCACCATCAATGGCATCAGCATCGCAGACTCCACTGCAGACCCCCCCCCACCCCAGACCTCTATCTTCTCACACGGCCACATTCTGACAGCACCCACAAAATGGGAAGTGGTTAGACGGCTTGACCTTTGACCTTACTGAGGAGGGTACTGCAGCTCTATGCCCCCGAGGCCATTGGCTTTATGGGCCGCTGTCCCTGTTCTGGGGGGGGGGCCTCCAGCGTGGGCCTAATAAGGCCCCATTGTGCATTGTCCAGCTGTGATATGAGCACAGCCCAACAGTAAGCCATTGTGCCGCCTCACGGCCACTGCTGTGCTAATTAGGGGCTGGATCCCTCTCCTGGCCAGCGGCTGATCTGCTCTCGCCCTCGTTTGCCCATTTCGCTCCCCACACCTTTGCCGTTCATCTTTGCCCCCCTACACCATTATTTTACCTGTTCCTTTTTTTGTTGACTTCTCATCACCTCTCCAATATGGCTGAGAACCATCCAGAAGCCCGATCCATCTTAGCTTCCTGTTTATTCAAACTGCACTTCCTCCTTCTCCAACTGACCTTTAAGCAGACAGCCACATCTCTGTCTCTGCACTGAAAATTCCATCTCTTGGTTTGTATAATTTTTACATTTTCTTTTTCTTTAGATTCATCCCCTTCCCATACATTCTTCTGTTTTTTCCCCATATTTATTCCTTCTTAATTATAACTGAAATTCTAACCCCCCTGTTTTACCAGCTTTTACTCTCTCTCGCTCACTCCCTTTCTCTCCATCTCTTTCAGTCCCTTTCTCTCCCATTCTTCGCTTTCATGGGGCACCGGAATGGAAAGATAGAGTTACAGATTCCCGAAATACCTTCATGGGATGGGAGCAGGTTTTCAGCGTACTTCAGAAAGAGGATTGGACCAAAAAAAAAATAAATAAAAAAAAGCAATGTCTGCCTTTCTCCCTGGGCGTTTCTTGTCTCCTGACCATCTTCTGCTGAGGAATAGCTCTTTTGGTTCATGCATCAGTACATAATCGCCACATCCCAGATGCCTGTACATCTAGGTACGCAGTGCACAATCGCCACATCCCAGATACCTGTACATCTAGGTACGTAGTGCACAATCGCCACATCCCAGATACCTGTACATCTAGGTATGCAGTGCACAATCGCCACATCCCAGATACTTGTACATCTAGGTACGCAGTGCATAATCGCCACATCCCAGATACCTGTACATCTGGGTACGCAGTGCATAATCGCCACATCCCAGATACCTGTACATCTAGGTACGCAGTGCATAATCGCTACATCCCAGATACCTGTACATCTAGGTATGCACTGCAGTCAGAACAGAAAATTGGCTGATACAGCATATAGTTATATTCCCATATTTCAAGCTCCTGTTCTTTACTTGGTCTTCATCACACGTTAATAAAACATTGACCATTACATTTATAAAACACCAATATGAAGAAAGATTAAGCGGAGAGGCACCCACAGGAGCTTACAATATGGCAGGTCCTGGGTCACATGACTCTCATACACACACTCACACACACTGGAGCAAATTAATGACCAAAACAGTTTTGTCCTCTTGATATAAATGAGACCCAGTAAAAGTTCAGACCAAAATTTTGTTTCAACCTACCAGTTGAGTATCTGTGATTGTGACTCTGATTGTGACTCTGTGACTGTGACTCTTTGGTTGGAACAAAATCTTGGCCTGGACTTTTACTCTCTGGACCTTGATTACCCACCTCTGCCCTCTGGATGTCGGCATGGGCTCTACAGCATCTGCCTGACCTCACTGCGTCACGTTGTTCTTCCCAAAGGCTTTCAGCTTCAGCTGGATGACTAACAAAGCAGCCTTGATGGATGAATGTACCAAAGTCCCAAGTCTTAGAGAACTACTCATCTGCCACTCTCAGCTATCCGACATTGCCGTCATGTGACGTAACATTTATTATGGTGTCGGGTGTTTATCACACACACTGCATGGTTTTAATATGCTGTTGTGTGAAGCTGTCATAGGCCCAAATGAGATTTTCAGGCACATGATGTGCATAGGTACCGTGACATGTTAGCAGAGGTCGCAACCCCAAGTTAAATCGTGACGCAGCCAACTTAGCACCACGCAGATCTCGGGTCGCAGAAGGTAACACATGATGAAAACAAGGGGCCTGAAACACAAAGCTGGAGTTTTGGGGTTACTTGGGTAACTTGTCAGATTTAAGGTAGTCTGGGTTAAATGTTAGTGAAGAAAAAGTTCATTTAAACCGGGGTACCTTAAATCCCACAAGTTATCTAACTAGCCAACAAATCTTGCGTCGTGAATGCTACACAAGGTCTCCAAGGTGCAGGACTGAAAAGTCATCTAGGACTGTGAGACTTGGACATACTACCATGCCCACAGCCTTAAAGGTGTGACGAGCAAAGTAATTATTTGCCTAAAAAAAAAAAATTCATCAGAACATCATGTACCCATCTGCTCCCAGCCCTACGAAACACTCTACATGAGTGCAGGTCAATTAAATAATTCCACATTTTTAAAAGAAACCAGCCCTCTGTCTCAGACTTGGCTCTCTGCATGATGTCCATTTCCAATCAAGGTCCAATTTTCAGGCCACACATTTTTTTCTGAGTTTATTTACATCTTCTGAATTTTATGAATTTATTTACTGTGTGCTCCCAGTAAGTGCCTCTTTGTACAGTGTATGTATAATTCTGTTTTATGACCTTTCCAGGGACAAATTTTGACATAATGTCCAACTGAATAAATGAGTATAGGCATAAAGTGCTTCACAGAACTATATCTGCTTTATTAAAAAATAAAAATAAAAGACCAGTAGCAGAATGTGCTGTTGGATGTTCATTTTTGCATGTTGTTGGATTCTGGGGAGGAATTAAGGCTAATGGGGAAATTCCTCATCCAGGAATACAAATCCCCATGGGTGTGTATTTGTGTGCATGCATGCATATGGAGTTTTAGAATGCAGGGCTGCGCTGGAGGTATGCTTGCAGTCTCTCCGAGGTGCCCAGGGCATGCATGCGCAGTTGCATCATGCACTTTAGCACAGGTCTGCATTTGCACGTTTGTCGGCGATTGTGTGGAGTTAGAGGGACCCTGTCGCTTGCATACGTGTTGCTCCTCTCTCGGTCTGCCTTTGTGTGCGTGTCTGCATGTGTGTCTGTGTGCACATTTGCGTCAAATTTGTGGGCAGCAGCAGAGCCCACGCCTGAACCCAAGCTCACATGAGCAGAGTGAGAAAGGGTTGGGGGGGTGGGGCGGTTTGCTGACGAATGCCCTCATCTCGTATCCTTTCATCTCCTTCTCCCCGCCATCAACAAGGAAGTCTTTCATTCGGGCATCTCTGTGGCTGCCGTCAACCCCCCCCCCCCCCCAAGGCCCCCCAACTTCGCGCTGTTTAATTCAATGTTCCGTGAAAAACTCATGATTGGAAAGTGACTGTTTTTTCTCATTTCCACCTCCCCCTTCGCATTCTCCCATCTCACTCTTTTTTCCCCCATTACCATCAAAACAACATCCAACGAAATTCAGACCAAAATGGAGGAGCAAACAGCACGCTGCTAGATAACAGAATAGCTGCGTACGTTGGCGCTGGTCCTGGCGGGCATGGCCCACAGGTAGACTTCGAATCTGACAAGAGACAGCTTTGTAATTACTTTATTTAGATCACATGTCACAGCTGAGTCAGGCTGTTTCTACCAATCAGGTTCACTGTGGACGTCTAAGGATGTTAAGGTCCTACCGTACTCCCACAATGCAATGGGCTTTTCCATGCTCGCATTCACATGAACACCCAAAGCCTGGTGAGAGCTGCCAACATGTCAGAGAGCCCTGCATGTGGATAAAGTCAGGTTTCGTCAAGTCTTTTGCCTTAAAGGGTAAGCGCAACAGAACCGGGCTCCAGAGACTTAGCCCATGTGACTGGCTGCTACTTTATCGACCACTGTAGTCAGTCGTGTGAGGAACGTAAAAATGAAAAGGACACAAATCACAAAAATGGTAACAGGCACAGGAGAAATACAAGAGGCCAAATGGGTGTAATTCTGCTATTAGACCTGGGGCATGGAGGCCGTAAGTCAACATCTCAAATAACTCAGCTGACCGAATTATTGATCTGGCTACACGTTCAGGACCTCTGAGAATATACTGGAAACCAATAATTCTGTAAACACGTTTTAAATCACCCAAAAAAGCACAATATCTAATATTCTGTTTCATCAATCCATCCATCCACCCAATCGCTTATCCTGATCACATGACGGGGGGTTTGGAACCAATCCCAGGAAACACAGGTCACAACCCTGAGCTACACCCTGGATGGAATTATTTTTAATAACACCATCCAATATATTTTAATTAAACAGTGACTGCGATCTGCAGCCCAAAACACTGCCTGAACCTCCCCCAAACTCTCCCCTAAAAACGCTGAACTAGGACCTAAACGATGACAGCTGAAACCCAGCTAAGACATGAGGTGTTGATACAAACCGTAATGAACTACTGCTGCTGGATTTACTTAATATTCACACCCTTTAAAATTACAGTGCATGTTAGGCCTATATACAAAACGCAGCTGTTCAGAAATAGACATTTATGACTTGAGCTGCGGTTAGCAGCAGGTGTTGAAATCCTTTACATACATCATGCACTATAAATACACATGCACACTACCAGAGGTACAGCATAAACAGGAAAATAGTGCTCTCTTTGCTGGGACTGCGGCAAGGCTCCCAATGCTAACGACTTAATAACTGAATAGCCTTACTGCCAAGCTAATGCGCTGGGGGCACAGGCCCATCTACTCAAGATAACGAGATTACAGTAATAAAAGGAATGCTGGAATACCAGAACTAGTAGCACAGTTTCAGGGGAAAAAAAGATCATTGCATACTTTTAAAAACAATAATAAACATTAAAATAACCTTAGAAACAACGCATTCCTGCAGCGTTAAGCCCATGATCTTAAAGAGTCGTACATCTCAGCGATGGACAAACAAACCTCTTGCAATTCTCACGCTACTTCGTGTGTTGAATGATCTTGGCCACGCTGTTCTGTTACAGCCCGTTTCAATCTGTCGAAACCTTAAATTGCGTTTTCAACTTCTGCTTATGAAAAGCAGCTCTATATAGCCTACCCTTCAGTTTTAGCACTTTAAAAAGTTCGCAAAGCTCAGGGACATTAACCATTCTTCATTTTGATCTGCGGTGGCAGTTGAGACTACTTATGACGTGTTTAACGTGTGCTACAGAAATAGACTACAATTTAACAAACATGCTAACAACTTTGAAATACACATATCTTAAACTGCTTTTAAAAACATCACGCTACGGGGAACAGTCCTGTACCTTATTCTACATCTAAAAAAAGTCGGATTAGGTGAATTCATGTATATTTGGTAATCTACGGCTTGCTTAATTTATTTGCACCTGGCAGTTGGACAATCGGTTTAAGTCGACAATTAAATTATGCACCAGTCACCCAAAAGAATTAATTATAAAAAATCAATCTGGAAAATGATATTTGGCAAACGAATTACAAAAATTGGTGATAAAAGGACTCCGCGACCATGCAGAACAAGATGGACACAATAGGAAAATGTATAAGATTAAACATTGCAACTTTTTTGTCTTGCAAACAAGAAACGACACAAGTAAAGATGTAGCAAAAATGAGTGTCAGAGACGCCTTCCGATGCATGACCTCATACTAATTAGCTACATAATTCCCTTTTACCGCAACGATTGTCACTTAATTTGCTATAACTACCGCGACGAGCGCAGCCTTGCGATCCAAGATACCTCCGCTGCGTCCCTGGCGACGGAGTGATAGTACAATCGGCTATGGCCGCAGGCAACAGGACACAAGCAGCGCCATCAAAGTGGCCTTTAGCACTGGGGGCGTGTTAATTACCAGGGGTCGCCAAGATCACAGTGGGAGGATAATCACCAGAGGACATGTCAGCATCTACTCGTTCAGCATACAGTCTGACATTCAGTCATGCAGAGTCACACAAAATTACCCTGCCTCCGAAGATTTAAATGGCCCTAGCCTCTGTTCAGGTTTTCCATCCCCGCAAATGCTAATTTAAGTGTCTTCGAGGCTATATTTGCCTGAATTACTTTTTGGTGCCAATTATTCAATGTCCAAGTCCCAGCTGGTCGCAGCCAGTCCCAACCAGAAAAGATAAAGGCAACTTCTGTCCTCTTTTCGTACTTTTAACAAATCATTTCTGCATTTTATTGCTAGTGACTCAGTTTCCTCGTTGTTCTCATATTTTATTCCGTTTGTCATTTGCTGACCTCTCTCCCTCCATCTCCCTCTCTGTCTCTTCAACTTGAGGTGATTTGCTGGGGAGGAAGGAAAGGTGACAAAAAGAGATGAAAGACAAGAGGGGGTTATCTTTTTTTTTTCTTCCAGAGTCAAACGGCAAGATGGGGCCCTGGGGTGCTAGGAGACAAGGCTCTATTGACACACTCTCTCTGCTACAGCAGCCCGACACCCCCCGATCCCCGCGACACAGCTGCGCCTGGGGACCGGTGCAAGGAGCCGACAGGCAGCCCAGGGTTAAAGACGGCGCACTTTATTCAAGCAGATTATCATCATCAATAACAACAACAGCAATAATGATGAATGTAATAATAAATTCATAACAATGATAAAAAGATGTTATTGTTAATCAGTAATAAATATAATAATATTCAAAAAACAATAACAGTTATTATTACTGCACCTTAATTATTATATTGCAAGTACTGCATCTTGATGAACTATTTGCACTTTCTAATTAGATGCGGAACTGCATTTTATTGTTCTTGTACAATCTAAAGCTAATGTAATTATATAATAATTAATAAGTCATTAATAATTTGTTGTTTTACTTGGGACAAATAGGGTATAGATATCAGGTGTGTTTTCCATCAGACTAACAAAAACTATTTAAAGCTAAATTTCTAGGCTAAAAAACTAGAGCCATGAGAAGGCTGGGAGAATTCCAGGGGAAGCTACAGCCCTGGGTCAACGAGATGGACCAATAAGCCAATGCAGGGGAACTACAGGTACAGAGCTCTAATTTCGTTAGCAAGCAAACAATGTGGGCAACAGAATATTACATAGACATATTTCTAGTTTGATTACTAGAACGGCACAATAGATAAGTTCTAGCCTTTTGTACGACAGCCAGTGACAGCGTTTAAGGCCACGAGCTCCGAGCTGGTTTTGTACCCTGTATTAAGGTATGGTGAAATATTCAGCTAAATTAAATGGTGAGGCGGAGTTCTCTGTGTAAACTGAGGGAGACCCAGCCTCACAGGCCTTTCGAAAGGGCTGCGCAGGAGGCAGCCAATGGGAGCATTCATGTTTGTGGTGTCAGGTGAGCATCCTCAGAGCACTGTCTAGGCGAGCCCCGTCTACTGCCACGTTCACCAGGATGCAGGCAGCATTCTGAAGCCACTCGGCATTTACACTGAACCCACCTTGGAGGAGACGCGTATTTGGGGGGGGGGGGGGGTACTGGCATTCAAAAAAT
>JAODUD010000045.1:1899014-1910127 GCA_026784285.1 Stomatorhinus walkeri
GGGGTGCTACACGGGGGGGATTGGGGGGTGGGGCAGGGCCACACTCAAGCTGATGTTTGGGTGTGTGTGTGTGTGTGTGCGTGCGTCTGTATTTAGGTGTATAGACACGGGGAGTGTGGGGCCGCAGACATACCCAGACCACGGGAGGCGACATCAGTAGCAATGAGAATAGGAGCTTTGCCGCTGCGGAACTCTGAGAACAAAAGACAAAGCAAATGAGTTAAAGGAAATAAAGGAATGTATTTTACACTTCACTCTTCAGTGTGCACAACAAAATGTGTCCCCTGCATTTAACCCATATGTGACATAGCAGGGGCAGCTAATTCAGCACCCGGAGAGCAGTGCTTGGGGGTGGTACCTTGCTCAGGGTACCTCAGTGGTGCCTTGCTGGTCACGGATTTGACCCAGCAATCTTTCAATCACAAGTGCGCTTCCCTAATCATCAAGCCACCACTGCCCACGGTGAGTGGTTATGATGAGTAGCTGTATGAGGAGGGTCAGAGGTACCCAAATGTCTCATTTTTCGTACTGTCCAGACCTTACACCGAGGTATATAGTATTTTAAAAAGTAACGCTATTCCAGCCTTTTCAAATACCGACAATAAAATTCACCCAGCAGGGATGGGGGGGGGACATGGCTAATTTCATTAGGATTTCAAAATACCAGTATGCTGTATTACCTTAATAGCACCCAAGGTTCATAAAAGGTTTGCCAGTTTCACTACACTGCCTGTATTTGTGATTGTTGTAACACACCCGGCCTCTCCTGGTCTGATGGTATATCACTGCTGTATGCGTGGACCGACTGTGACCATCTGCGCCTGAGGTCAAATGTACGATGACCACAAGCTTCCATGGGCACAATGACACATGCAGAAATGTGAATTAACCAGAATTATTTGCCAGTCATCTTAGGGTATTTAGCCATCCTCACACGAGTCATTATCTCCTCACCTGACAGAACCCAGTCTCGCTCTGGCTGGCTCTTGTCACCATGGATGCACATTGCCGGCCACCTTGGCAAGACAGAAAAAAGAAAGATGAGAAAAAGGAATAAAAAAAGACAGATGGAACATTTAATTTTGTGGAAGGAGGTACGTGATGTGTGGAAACGTTATGAGAGTCAACGATGGAGAAGGTCAGCATTAGAAGAGATAGATCATTAGGAGGAACTCTTGAATTTCAGACCAGCTTAAGCAGAGTGGGTCTGTGTGGGATAGAGCCCCACAGTCATACCCATCTCTCCTCATCCTGCGGGTGAGGTCATCGCAACGCTTTTTTGTCTCCACAAATATGATGGTCTTGTTCTCCTTCTCTGCCATGATCTCCTCCATCAGCTGGAGCAGCCTGGAGGGTGCAGAACCAGATAAACCTTCACCATTCCCAATGACTATTTCCCCCGACAGTCCTGAGTTCTTCACGAGATCCGTGGAGCCTCTGCCAGCCTCACTTGTTGTCCTTCTCGCTCTCCATGCACACGTCCACAATCTGCAGGATGTTGTGGTTGGCGCTCAGCTCCAGGGCTCCTACATTGATCTGCACGTATTCACGCAGGAAGTCCTCCGCAAGCCGCTGCACCTCCTTTGGCCAGGTGGCGCTCCACATCAGGGTCTGCCGGTCAGGCTGTGGGGGAGGCAGAGAGATCGGGTGATGCCCCTCCGTAGAAGCATGACTCCAAGATCCGCCAAAGTGCATCGCACCCAGTCGCTCACCCGGATCTGGTCGACAATCTTGCGGATCTGAGGCTCGAAGCCCATGTCCAGCATGCGGTCGGCCTCGTCCAGCACCAGGTAGGTGCACCGTCGCAAGTTGGTCTTGCCCGCTTCAAGAAAGTCAATAAGACGGCCTGGGGTGGCAATGCAAATCTCCACTCCTGTGGAAGGTAGATATAGCTCATTGCTAAAAGAACTGAGGTCTGACATGGTTTTTCATGGAAGACACCTAGTGGAGACATAAGGAATGGCTCTGAACGCCAAGGGGGCCGCCCACCTCTCTCCAGGTCCCGGATCTGAGGGCCCTTAGGTGCTCCTCCATACACGCAGGTGCTCTTGATGCGGGATGACTTTCCGTAGTCGTAAGCCACCTGCTGCACCTGCTGGGCCAACTCTCGAGTGGGAGCCAAAACTAAGCACTGTGCAGACACAAGGCAGAGGAAAAACCTCAGTTGATCAGAACCGAGACCACAGTGAGCCAATGCATAATATTCTGTGCACGTCAAACGTCCTGATACTTGTTCCCTCAGTACTTTTTTAGTTCTAGAACTTGCTTTACTCACAATAGGTCCATCTCCTCGCTCCAGATAAGGTTGGTGGTTGATGTGCACAATGGCAGGCAGGAGATACTGCGACACAAACATGGCAGAGAATGAGCGACGTTCTCACGCTTAGCAGCTGTCCCAGAGTTCCCTGGCAGAGCGTCCGGCACTCTCCGCCCAGTGACAAGCTTGGCTCTCTCAGCTTACCGACAACGTCTTTCCTGAGCCTGTCTGAGCGATTCCCACCATGTCCCTCCCACTCAGCGCCAGGGGGAAGCCTTGGGCCTGGATGGCTGTGGGCTCCTTGAAGTTCTGCTGCATCAGCACATCCAGCACGTACTCTGGCAAACCACAGATAAAAGGGTTAGGGTTCAAAGTGACAATCTCTCTTGGGGGGGGGGGGCAAGCGTTACTTACGAGGAAACTGTGCCTGACTAAAACTGGTGACCGGTTTGGGACAGCCAGATCCCTTGATGGTGATCTCCTTCTTCCTGCGGAACTCCTCCACTTCATACTAAACACACCAAATATTGGTGAAAAAATGAGATACCATAACATGCAAGGGGAAAAGAGAATGAAACATTAATAGATTTTAGGCTGTTTCTTCATAGCAGAAGGGCCAGCTGAAAGGGTTCTAGGCCCCGGAAAGACAAACCTTTCCAGGTCAAAATCAAGGCAAAGGCGCTGAGAACACGACTCAGGACTGAGAATACCTGGCTCATATGCTGCACCTCCGGGTGCTCAGTGTAGAAGTTCTTCTCAAACTTGGGCAGTTCATCCAGATCCCATTTCTTCTTGCGCAGACGTTCGCCAGGGGTACCAAACTTTGATCCACTTCGACTGGACCCAAAGCGAGGACTAAAGATTATAAACGCATATTGTATAAAATAATGGCCTACGGGCATTCAGAAAATAACTCACTAAAACAAAAAAATGCCAGTCAGACAGGTCAGAACAGTTACATAACTTTTTACCTTCTCATCAATACCCCAAAAATATTAACCTTACCTTAGCATACAATGCTACAACACAAATTTCCAAGCGCGTAAATAAAAATAAAATAGAGCGGACGAAAGGACAGGAATACCTGTACACAGTGGGTTAAATAATCAGCGATGCCTGTATCAGCAAAACCGGTTAGATAACAGTAAGAAAGACCGCACTGTATACACACATCCTCCAGCCTTACAGGTGCACTGCACGCCGCCGGATGAGCATACTTTCATCTCCATTTACCTACTAAATGCTATTTAAAAGTGCTGTTTGAATGCGTTTTAATTCATAATAACAAAGTGTTTATTATTCCCGATGGGATGTACGTATCCAGTTGCATGCAACCTATGCCGGATACATGACAGATTACGAGACAACATCTTTCTTTAATATTCAGTATATTATTCAGCTAGATGATGACAGCATGAAGTACAGATTGCATACTTTAACTAACCACAGTTGGCCGGCGACCAAATGAATCAATAAAACTGGAGGGAACGAAATCTTACCTCCTATCGCGTCCGCGGTGTCTATCTCTGTCTCCATACGAAGAACCTCCTCTCATTTTTATTGAAAATCCTACCAAAAATAGCTAGCTAGCACACGTGTATTCCACTCTTACACAAAACCTCCGCTGTTATCCCTATTTTTAATCCGTTTCTATAGGTAGTTTTTCCTCCCACGGGTAGCGCTTCTCTGAAGCAGCTTGAGATGCGGGACAAAATACAATGGGGTTCAAAAATGCTGCATGTGCAAAGCAACGAAACCACCGCAATTAGACGACAGGGACGCGGATAAACGGTTTGCGGTTGTGTTTTGGTGAAATTTAGGTGCGAGCCGGTCGCCGGTAAGCAATGACAAGATGGCGGCCCCGTAGACAAAGACGAAGGGCATCGTCACCGCGCCGCGTGACCCGATCGGAGCATCCGCACCCCATACAAACATCCACTCCAAACAAAACCATTAAAAAGAAAATATTCTTCTTAACCACAAATCTGCAACATATTCAAATAATCACGCGTATAATCACAGAAACACTAATACCAGATGATTAAATTTTTATGATTAATCACCTGTCCTATGAAATGGTTTCACCTTCTCTGGTCATTTCATATGTTGTCACCTGTCTAACTCGGGACGTCTGCATTAACGATGAAAAGTACCTCATATGTCCCCCGTTCCATTTGCCGGACATTGGCTGATCTCCCAGACACTGAACATACATTGTAAGTATGATGACCAACAAAATATGAACAGAATGTTTTAGACATTGGGCTTCACTTTAATATTTAAAATTCAGAAGTGAGTGAATAATATTTAAAAAAAAACACTCGAGTCCAAGTTCACTTTACTAACCCATAAAAACACACAATAAAACCAGCATCTCAAATTCATGACAAACGCAACAAACACAAAACTTTCAGAACTGAACACCAAACATGAAACCCATCAGAGACAAATAAATAAATACTCCTCCATATACCCCTACAAGTACACAGTGCTTATGCAGCATTATCACAAAGTCATACTCCAGGTGAGGATGTATGGATTCCTCCTCATTTTGTCACTCTTTAGCGTCAGCAATTCCGCCCACAGTGATGGAAAAGGTGGCCTCGTTCTCTGGCATGTCGGGGCTGGGAAGAGTGGGTGTGGAATGCCTTACAATCTACCTTCAATGATACGTTTCTGCAGGCTTTTCTGAAACCGTCATTGGTACTTTCAACATTACTGCCTGCACTTAACCTCAGACTTGATAACTATTGGAAATACTACAGTCATCACCAGACAGGACTATATAAAATGCAGCCAACCCTTCCAGGAGAGTTTAAGGCAGTACTGGCCTTTCAGTCAAGGTTAAAGCACTAGTTGTATAATCTGACTTTTGCAACACCTGTCAAATATTTTGGCAATTCGCATTTCCCCTCGTCCCTTCCTCAGGCTGATGCGGGTGGTCGATGCATGAGCCAGTATGTGCCCTCCAATGGGCTTCTTTGGATCTACCTGGAAACTGAGACAAACGCAGCCTTTGAGCCTTTCCAACACCTCTATAGGATAGCATGAGAGGTCATAATGATTCTGCGTTTATTCCCATCCTCAAACACTTTACAGTTTCTGGAAAACGGAGTAGTGCTGTGTTGTGCGATGAATGTCAAGGTAATAATCACAAAGTCAATTAGACTAATGACTGCCAGCTTAAACAGAAATCATTGGCAATTACTCGCTGACCATTATGCAAAATATTTGTGTCTGTATGTCTGTATTACACGCAGAACAAAAGGAAGTAGCTCATTAGAATCCTGGTTAATTCTACAATAATCTGAGTTTATACAAGCTGTACTTCGGTCGCTTACGTCATGCCAGCTCCAGGATCTGCAGTCATCTGGTTAGTCACAAATACAGCCACGTTGTACTCTATGTATCACACAAACAGAGTTTAAACGCAACATAAAACATTTGCAATCCCTATGGCATCATTTCTTCAAAGGCTCAGTAGCTGTGCAGTGTTAAGCAGCAGGCATATAACACAGATATAGGTGCACATTAGTTCTGTTCTTCATGTAATAGCCCATATTCTAAAAGACTGGAATGAGGAGCAATGATAGGACGAGTTATGTACATAAAACACAATCGTGACACATCATTCTTAGTATTTTCTTCCTCTGAGATGTTAGCAAATTGTATGTTACTAGATCAGAATTATGCAGTGAGTGGTCTCACCTTCAGATATCTTCTGCAGCCGGGAGAGCATCTGGGCCAGCTTCTGCTGCCTCTCTGCCAGCTCGCCCCGGCCGGAGAAGTCCACACGGAAGAGTGCCATGATGGAGTCTATTATCTAAGTAACGAGGGACAGGCAGGGGTATACAACTCTGAGACGCAGAGAGTATACTATGTTAGCCTTAAAAGGTCTGAACATTGGATCCAATGACTCAAATGGGAAGGGGATGCTCTGAAAGCAGTCTAGTTAGTTCCTGCTCCTAGAAAATTCTGTATTTAATGACTTTCTGTCCAAACCATTGCCGTGTAAATCATTTCTGCATTCAGTGCACAGCACAGCAATTCCTAATCACAGCACACATATAATTGGCATTTTCAAACATGACTATATTAGAAATGCCTAAAAAGAGTGTGAATCAAAATACAGTTGTCCTCCTTCCACTTATCTGGTACAAGAATGTGCGGAGCCTGAGGCTTACCCCAGGTAGTATAGGGCACAATCAAACACACCCACATACTGTGGACTGTGGAAGGATATAAAAGTATTCAATTGAAATCCAAAAGTTGAACATGCCAATTCCACACAAGAGGACAACTGTTATCCATTGATTCAACTCATTTCTGCAATTTGAAATCACGAAAATAGATCCGCTTACACATTCAGAAAAAAAAGGTTTTGAAGAACTACGCTCTATGTATATTCCTCTACTCCAGGAGACACTGGGGTGGAAAGTATTCAGACTCCTCACCAGAAGTTTGAAGACGCCGCATTCCTCGTGAAATTTTGCTGCCACATAGTCCAACAGCTCCATCTGGTGTTCGCCTATGATTAAACATTATCATCAACACCTGCTAACAGAAAATGTGTGTACCAGATTCGCTCTAGTATCAAAGTACAAACTAATTCATTTATGCTGTTAAGATCAAAGCAGTGAGTGACAATCTCAGTATAGAATAATTACACAGTTAAAATGTGCAGATAAGTGAATTCCATTCCTTTAGAATAGAGTTCAATCATTAATAATCCTTATATCAGCGAATGCCAATCATGGTTCTTGAAGACCACGGATAACCTCTTGTGTAATTAAATCTGACTGAACTGATGTTAAACCACATGCTCATTTTAATTTTTCAGCTTCAACCCAAACTTTTGTTATGCAGAAATAATATTTTCAAAGATCTTTAATTTTGCCTATTTAAATGAACTATGTGCACTATCTGACCAAAAGCACCATAGGTTATGAGGTCCTGATTTGGGAAAAGTCCTTCTATACAAATGGTATAAGTAAACTGGACATAACTCCCAGATATTCTGTTGTTAAATGGTAGAGGTGTGAAATCAAACAGCTGGTTATGACTGTCATCACTGTTGGTCAAACATTTGACTGAAAAGGTGTGATACGTGGCATTTTTGTGTTTGATTACATTGAAAGCAAATGATCGTGCGGACAGACGTTGCAAAGGTTACTTGTTGACAACTATGAAGTCGGAAAGTGATGACTGGTTCTTACTGGTATACGCGCGGGCGTACAAGACATTGTCCAGCACTGCTTCGGGGTCCACGTCAAACCTGTCTGCTATATCCCTCAGCCTGTCTGGTCGACTGATATGGACACAGGGTAAGGAAGACTAGGCAGCAGCTGGTATCGCAATAGTTTTGGTTTTATATCAGGGCAGCACTATGCACCATTCCAGCAGAACAAGGTTTCAAAGGCCAATTCTCTGGCAGGGATACAAAGTGTTTTCTGTGTCAATGTAGATGACTTTCCCTCCCGTGTAGCCTCTCTCTCCTGGCAGCTGTGTTGTCACTGCAGAGACATGGTAAGGAGTGAGCCAGAAGGATTGTGAAACAAAGTACCCACAATTTTTGCAACACACCACTGAAGAAAACTATAACTTGTTTCAGTGCATGTTATTGTTACATTAAAGAACAAATGTCACAGCTATTATTAATGTTAAGTAATTTTTACCCTAATCATAAAAATGTTGAGCGGCTGCTTACCACACAGTGTGTGAGACAGCTGTGTCTTTCCCGTCCGAAATTCTAGCCAAAAAGGTGCATAAATATTTAAGACAGGCCTGTGCTATACTTTACATGCAACCATAAAGAACATTGTTCTTTACACAATTTGCATTATAGATTTCACTATGAATGATAATAGTGTAAAACAAAATATGCAGTAAGAATGTAAGATCTAATAGGTTATAGTGATCGTATCATGTTAACGGCATAGAGATGATAAAATAACATACCACCAAATGCTTCAGTAATGGCCATGCTTTCTATGCCCCCGCCGATAAGTTTACTGCAGAGGTTCAAGATAAGTATTAGCTGAGATAGGATTACTCACCTATATAACCAAAGAACCTAGCTATGCTACACATGTACACAAAATATAGATCTTCAGAAAGCAGTGGCAGATTTTGGTTAGGGTATGTCTGTCACGTGTCCCTGCTGGTGTTTGGCCCGTAACTCGAACTCCTGGCTACCAGTCGTGATGTGGAACACTTGTTTTCTCTTCTCACTATATTCAAAGGCTGTCAGAAACCCAGTGGTCTGGAATAAACGAGATAAGCGCTTCAAACGGGGTACAGCCATTCTTGGCATTACTGCATCATTTGAGGGTTGGCATTAAAAAAAATGAATTTAGCAGCAGTTTAACATTATGCTGAAATCCTTCCATGTCATCTCACCACCAGCTTCCCTGCAGCCTCTTTGATCTTGTCCACTTTGGCTTCAGACAGGCCCTTGACATTGCACAGAGCCCGGCGTGTAGTCATCTGGATCCCTTTGACTGTGCAGATCCCAATGGACTTCAGCTTCTTAATATCAGCCATGTTCTGCACAGACATAACAGATTATGACTCTGAGGACCACATCTAAAAAAGTAAGCATGGCTTGGAGACTGAAAGGCTGGTCTGGCTGGGGTCCGTGGAGAAGCAGAGCTGTAATATTCCTGACCAGGGTGTCTAACCTTAAATCTGGACTGCCAACTTTGGTCAGCTGGCCGGAGTGAGATTTTCAATTCGAGACAAGTCTGCACACACATTTATATGTATGTAACAGTTGTATTACCTTGTAAATTGTCTGTAGTGTTCTCAAACTACCCGAACGCTTCTGATGCAGCTAATTTTAGGTTTATAATGCAGTAAGATTCCTTGCGTGCGCGTGAGTGTCACGTCAGACGCGCGAGAGTTGACAAGCCTGCCTTATATAAGGGAATCCACGCTTAATAATATTAATATATAATGAATATATAATATTGAAATGTGTCGTTCAATAACGTTTATTTGCACAACAAAATACAATTTCCATCTCACGTTATTTCATTTCATACTCAGTTTGCCGCTCCTCCAATGTTAACCTGAATGATGGCGAACCGTCACCCGCAAATACAAGAGGAAAATATTCGTTTTTAAAATCCTACTACTGTGAAAGTGACGGACCACTTACAAGATTTTCAAAATCATAAGTCGTCATGCTACTTACGATGCCATGTTTCTGTAGGAGGTCGATATGTTGAAAGAAAGACTCCTGTGTAAAGAAAGAGACGTTTTACTAATACTTAACAGATCACAATTAACGGCAGCTCATCGCAGTTAACCAGACTAATTCACTGGACTAGTTATTCCAGTTTATTTAAAAATGTTCTCTTTTGGATCTAAAGAAAGCTAATCTATACTTTATCTGGTCCATTTCTGAAAACAAGCTTAGCGATCTTAACTTTTACCTCACCATCTTGGTAACCCGCTTCATCTTCCAGTACTTGGTCATCCGCCGACTTCATAATACCTTTGTATTTTTATATATATGCTTATAATCACAAAATGTCTGCTAAACAGTATACTGAATATTCAGTATAACAATAGGCTTACTCCAACTTCGCCGAGTTAACAGATACGTGAAATACACCATATCACTCGTTCGCACAAGAAACCCTGCCGGACGTCACAATTATTTCTTGACGTCTAAGATTCAGTGATATATTTCTTATAATGCTTCACACAAACACATATAAATGTGGCGGACAAACTAAACTGCTAAGTCTTCGTCTGACTCCCGCTTCTGCGCGAGACTCCTGCCTGCTCTCACGCACCTGGCGTTCAAGAAATCTACATTATTCCATTATAAACCTAAAATTAGCCACACCAAAAGCGGTGGGGCAGTTTGCAAACACTCCAGACTATTTACAAGTTAATAAAACTGTTACATACATGCAAATGTGTGTGCTGACTTGTCTCGAATTGAAAATCTCACGCCAGCTAGCTGCAGCCTGATAACGTTATCTATTTTTTTGTTAAAAAAATAGAACGGGTGGGAAAATGTTTCGCTTTTAAACACGTGTTTATTTGAAACAGGCATTACAATGACAGAACAAGTTAGCAGTCGAAACGTGCATAGCTTTACTTTTCCCATCCTACTCAAAACAGCAACCCTTCTGAAGCGCAGTACGTGCAATCAGAAACGGAAAAGCTGATCACCTTAGTTACTAAGCATGTTCTGTTCTAATAGATTTAAGACAATTATAACCTGATCTAAACATTTCAATGTGCCCTTGAATGCCGAGAGCAGGCCGTACACGTTAAACATATCTGAAAAGTGTGCCTCTATTCCATAGCAATACTAAATTCACTTGTATTATCTCAGTGTTGTGCTGAAAGGTATAAAGCAAGAAACTGGATGGATGGTTCTAGAACCAGGCTTTCATGAAGGACTCAAGTGCAGGTGACTGGTAGAGTCAAGAATAAACCAAATCCATGACATATAAGACAAAAAAATAAAATTATCACAGCACCACTGTCTATGAACAAGACTGTGTTGGGGTGGGTACAATTAATGGAAGGGACGATCTTGTATAGCTTCTTCCAGCAAATGGATTTTGTTACAAAGATGGGAAACGGGGACAACAAGGAGTAAAAAACAAGCAAGTAGAAGAAAAAACAAAGATAAACACAGAGAACAACAAAACAACAAATTTATTTTTATATAGCGCATTATCACAACATTACATCGTCTCAAAGTGCTTTACAGCATCCCCACCCAAAGCCCCCAGTAAGTAAGCCATAGGGAACAGTGGCAAGGAAAAACTCCCGAGAAGGAAGAAACCTTGGGAGGGACCAGACTCAAAGGGGGAGCCCATCCTCTAGGGG
>JAODUD010000045.1:1923833-1937496 GCA_026784285.1 Stomatorhinus walkeri
ATGAATATAACGAGGAACAATATTTTAATTACAACATTAAATATAACAGCAAGCAAATTTTATAGCCGTTTCCTGTCGTTAAGTTAGTTTCCATTTATTTGTTATGTATGATACCACAGGGTCAATATTACAATGAAACACGTTGGACAACAAGATCAGTAGGAAAACAAGCCTCCCAGCACTGGAGGATAAGAAGATGAAATAAAACTAAGAATTACAACTTAAAAAGTCATAAATAAGGGAATGTCTGTGTATGTGGAGGAGTGGGGTTGGGAAGGGGTAGTGCGAGCACCAGTACTGTACATTGAAAAAGTGATGTAGTACCAATAATTGCACATAATACCAATAAACGGATTTTACAGTTTCGAGTGTTGGAGAGCCTGATGGACTGGTGGTAAACACTGTTCTTGAGTCTGGTAGTCTGAGCAGCCAAGCTACTGTACCGCCTTCCAGACAGTAACAAACTGAACGTCTAGCGTGTCGGGTGGCAGTGGTCCCTGATGACGCCGTGTGTCTTCCGCAGGCAGCCTTGGGAGGTGGATGTCCTGAATGGTAGGGAGGCTCTTGCCAGTGATGCGTTGTGCTAGTTTACATCAGCGTTTCACAAACCAGTCCTTGGGAACCCAGATAATCTAAAAATGTGGACTGACTGGCAGGGAGCTGGAAGAGAGCAAAACATGGGCGGTAGGGGGGTCCCTGAGGGCCGGTTTGGGAAACACTCGTTGAGATTAACTTTAAGCCTGTGTGCCTGTAATCACAACGTCGCTGGTTTAAACCCAGCCTCAGCACGTCTGCGGGTCCCTGAGCAAGGCCCTTAACCCCTAGCTCCCTGGGCGCTGCTACAGGTGGCTGCCGTTCGCGGATGGTTTACTCTGTGTAATGACAATTTCCTTACTGGGATCAATAAAGTACTGATTATTACTATTATTATTATTGATTCTTGTCATTGCCAACAACCAGCTATGAGAATACTTACAAGATTCTACACTTTCAGGCCATTCATGTGAGCTTGACTTCCCAGTTTTCTCTTCATCCTGCTGTCTTCTTTGTTTTTCAGGTGGAACGGCATCCAGTACGCCCCCCGCATCCGCCTTTATATTGGACTCCTGGCACGCCTCCGGGCTGAGGTGCTGTCCCTGCTTCTCCCTCACCATCTGCTCCATTTTCTCCACAAGCTGAGCCACCTGTCTGGCCTCAGTCATATATCTGGCATTGAATTCATGGACTCTCCCTCCACAGTCCTTGATTAACTGCTGCACAGCACTGTTCTTCTGGGAAGATTTTGAGACAATTAGCACCATTGTATGATTCACTGCGGTGTCACCCCAATTTTCAAGGATGTTCGTCACTTTCATCAAATCCTTCCGCGTAAAGCTGTCAAACTTCAGCACCACCAGAAGTACATGAGGTCCAGGAGAGGACAGGAAAAAGCAGCTCTCTACCGCCTGAGTCAGTGCTGGGGGACTGAGCGTAATCAGGTCCGGACAGCTAATAACAGCAAGCCGCCTGCCTTCAGCCACGCCTCTGGCCCTCTCACAGTGCTGTGGATCTGGGGAGCGAGAGGGCCCAGTCTCGAAAGCTTCCCTGCCCAGGATGGCATTTCCCACCAAGTTAGTCTCCATCCCCAAGAGCACGATCCTCAACTCGGAACCAAAGGGGTGAAGCTTGTTGCTGTTCAGCTCCATTGTTCCCTTGACGCTGCAGTGTACAGGAGAGTGAGACGTTTGCTCTCTTTAAGGCTGCAGTGTACAGGAGAGTGAGACGTTTGGTCTCTAAGGTACAGAGGTAACATCTAACAGACTACAGTTGTCTTACATGCAATTATAGAGTCAATTTTGTACTATTATTACAGCATTTTTAAATATACACCATAGTTGTACTGTTTAAATGTTTATACGGTTACTTCATAGCAGGACAGTATGTACTTATTTTCTGAAAATACTTCTCATTCAGTTACCACAGTTATAAATTCTTATGTCCTATATTTTGTTATACTATTTATTTTATAATAGATTGATTGTTAGTTTCAGTACTGTGCAAAAAGTCTTACCCAGCCAAAGAATGTTCATGTTGGTGTAAAAGTATGGAATTATATCTGTCAAAGTGTGTCAGCATAGCCATTTCCAAACCATGTCACCCCGGTATTTGCAGTGACCATCCAATACACCTGTGTGTTTCTTGGCTTGGCCACTAGTGCACCTTGCACAGCTAATTAATATCTCATTGACTTTTTGAAGTAATTAAATTAATTAATTAAGTGAGCTGGCAATGAAACTTAATAAACACATGGGATGGCAGAAGTGCCCCTGAGGAGAGCTTTGGAAATTGAAGCGGTGTCCATCTATCCATCCAGCAAGATATCAGTAACTTTTTGGAAAACAGTATTAAGAAATGGCATTTATTGTGTTACCGTTAATTTGCATGTGCTGCTATGCTTCACTGTGCTTTTTGTTCTGAGCTAAAGTGTACTTACTACTCAGATAAATAGCTCTAAACAATTATTTTGACTGCCTAAGGCAGGGGTGGGCAATCCTAATCCAGAAAGGGCTGCTGGGTATACAGGTTTTTGATGCAACTCCCCAATTAGATTACTAACTAAAGTACTGATTGGCTGAAGAGTCCTCACACCTGGGTTTGAACACCTGACCTAAAGGTTACCCCAAAAACCTGTATACACACCGGCCCTTTGCAGATAAGATTGGCCACCCCAGGATTAAGACTTTTGCACAGTACTGTATGTCATAATGGAACAGCTAATAAATATCTCTGCAATTATGTAATCCACATGCATAATGATCAAATCAAATCAAGTTTATTTATAGAGCACTTTTAAACAACCGTAAACGATGAATAAATAATTCTCATCAAACTGATAGTTATGTGCAGGGATGGACATAACTGGTACACAGGTAAGCATTTATCTTTAAAAACAATACGTACGACAATACGTTTGTAAAAGCGCAAATGCGTGCTTATTTAATGTGCATATGACAAGAAAATACCTTGCATTTCAACCTGTATAGCTCAAATAAAGTAGAGTTAGCATATAAAGATTAAGTTGCATTATATTTTGTTTTCATATAAGCGCAAATGCACATAAGTACGCATTTACAGTTACCACAATCGATTGTCGCACATATCGTTTTTAAAGTTGAATGCGTACTAGCGTACCAGTTATGTCCATCCCTGGTTATGCGCTTTGTGGAGGCACATTTACATGTGTTTTGAGCACATTTACAGGAACTAACTTCTATATTTTTAACGGGCAACCCATTTAGTAAGTGTATTAGCAGGACTTTTATTCTGAAACCGGAAATCGGAAGCCTAGTAGCTTATTCGTGCCAGAACCTAGTTTGAGCATTCACAGCGGTTTTTCAAATTATATATTTACTACATTTGAATATTTTTCTTGCTGTGACAGGAAATAATAGCGTTTAAGTATATGATCTGATTAGTTCAAACGATGTGTCTGCGCCGAGGTGTTCCCAGGCCAACCGAGAGATACAATCGCTCCAGCGCGTCCTGGATCCTCCTCCCTGTAGGACTACCTCTCCGGGTAGCGGCCCAAACCACCTCAACTGGCTCCTTTCGATGTGGAGAAGCAGCGGTTCTGCTCTGAGACTCTCCCGGATATCGGAAGTTCTCGCCCTGCCTCTAAGGGCCCATACACCCTGCAGAGTACCGTTTAGTGGATATGAGCGAAATTCACAACATTTAAATCTGTTGCATACAGTATCCCTTTAAAAGAATACGAATAAAATATATCTATATACACGATTCCACAAAACATCGCTGTTATGCTGAACTAATTTAAGATCCAGTAGCTTTTTCACTGTGACCTGAAATGAGCAAGAACCTTCATTTCCTGGTCTTTCGGCGGGCTTTTAGATTTTTTTCCGCACGTGTTTTTTATGTGACTTGTAATATATATTAGTTACATATATTAGTTCTATCGTACACCAATTTCAGTTGACGTTTATTTATCCCTAATTTTGACAACGGTTCGCTTCTCAGCATAGTAAGATGGGACCATAATGAAAGAAAAAAATCGATATGTAATTGCTTACAAGAGTAGCCAAGAGTAGTGATATTTTTTTTTAACGCGAATATGAATGAATAAACTGTGCTACTTACGAAAATGTGGCTGATAGTGAATAGGTTTACTGCACGGTGGAAAACAGATGACTAACGAGACGTTTTTTTCATAACGTTTTCTGACTGATCTGAAAGTCACATGATTCGTGACATCCTCTGAGAAACATCCCGAGTTAAAAAGTAATAGCGTCATGTAACACACAAAAATACTTGTATAATTTGTATTACTAAATGTAAAGTTCGATAAAAAGGTTACAGAATACTTATTTCTGACATGAAACTCCGTACCCGTGAAGTACCTCGCAGTTTCAAAAAGGCTGATGACCCCTGGTGTAGATGAACAGGAGGCATTAAAGAAGGCAAAGAGCTAAAACCCCCCAGACGAGAGACAGCTGGCAAACTTACACAAGATATTCTGCCAGAAGGGATGTCTGAGGGTTTCCATTTATTTTTTGTTATAGTATTTACCCGTCACATTTAAATAATGTGGGAGATGAATAGAATGTAACAAGCTCACTGGGTCCTCAGTGGAACAGAAACCCGCACCCAGTTTAGACAGATGTTTCCAAAAATACTCTACAATCCTTAATACCACTGCTCCAGACACTCCTCTCCTCACAGTTACAACATGACAAAATTACTTTATTCTTCATCTGATTTTATTTTTCATCTGAACATCACAAAGGCGAAAATAGAAGCATAATCTGTCAAGCCTTTTGTAAATATACAAAGAGCAAGGGGAGAACGGGTAAAAATAAATGGCAATATGGAACAATGACAGTACAAAACTAAGCATCTTTGACCTTTACATTATAACCATTAAAATTCTTCCAGCATTTACTTTTAAAGTTTATTTACATTATCCTATTTTCTTTGAGCAATAACAATATTTATATACCTTATTCATAAAATAAACCAGGCTGAAAAGACTGCAGGATCAGAGAAGATAGCAGAAAGTAGGAAAGTTCATTTATAAATCCCTAATAGTAAAAGCATATCAGCAGAAGCAATTAGTTTTAAAAGAAAGGAGGGATGTCGCACAAATGAGATTTAGGGTTTCTATTTTGAGGACACTTGAGGAAAAAATATGCACAAAAGACCTGACTCAAAACCATCCTTCCACAGCAATTCTTGCAGTACATATTACTGGTCTATGAAAACCACTCCCAAAGAAATGTGACCTTGTCTTTAACCCAAGCAAAACGTTTCATGGCCTTTTTTTGTCATTCGTTAGCCCTGCATATATGGAGCTATAGTTATGTTAAGGACTACCCAAATATTCTCCGAAAGCTGTTAAATCTATTGGCCCCTATAAGGGTGTGGCACTGGCACTCTAAAAGCTAACGATAAAGAGGATAACTATAGAAAAGGCAACGTACATTTCTTATTGTGGGATCAGAACGGCGCTTCATGTGTAAATTAAATTTTACTATTGCCCCCTACTGTTACAAGCCCAGCACTACACCATGGAGGCAGTCTGTATGTAGTCACCATGGGAAGAGGATGATCACTCTTCTTATGGTGACAAACTCTTGCCTTCCATTATGCAATCCCTCTGTCGTCACTGCATCGCAACAAGATGCGTGTACTGCTTCACGACTGACATGCTGTATGCCTGCAGTGCGCCGGAGCCAGGACCTGCTGCAGTAAATTTAATTTGCTTCACAGCAATAGGACTGGCCGATATCATATCATGCATGCGCAATAATCATCAGGGCGTCAGATGACAGGCCATGCGCCAGTTTTCGGTGCTTTACGGACATTTATTTACGCCTACAATTTAAGCAGTTTAGAAGTATGGCTAAAATATTAATGAGGCTTTGTATGACATCCAAAAGTCATTATTAGTATAGTTGATGTTGTGGCTGCTCTTCACCGTGACTTCAGTTCATATTGCACTGATGCATATCAAACCGTAGTATAGCAAAACAGTACTATGTGGGGGGTCCGCTAATCGAATTTTATACAGATTACTAACTTTTGGGTATCACAAAACGCATCTCATTAATATTTAAGCCATACTACTAATCCTCTTACCATATTATGGGCGTAAATTAGCACCAAAAACCTGGCATCCGGCCAAATGCTTCATCGGTTACCTGACTAGACTCGGTGATTATTGCGCAAGCGTGATATATCGATATGATACCGCCCAGCCCTACACTGCAACATATTACAATGTTTATCACTCTCTATCTACAGTTAGACATAAATGTCTCCGTAAGGCTAATGATTAGAAAGTCTCTGTGTACCATTACAGCTAAAGCCTGTAAATCACCAATGTCTGTGTATCTTATGGATGTGTTTCAAAACCCGGTCCACGTTTTTGCTCCCTCCTTGCTCCCTATCAGACAGCCCACATTTTTGTTTGCGCCCAGCTCCATGGTTTTTGCGAAAACGTGGACTGTCTGGGGGGGTCCCCCGAGGACCAGGTTGAGAAACACTGCCTTATGGCATCAGCGAAAACCTTGGCCGTGAAGTATGTCCAAAAATGTCAGGAGTGCAATCCCACACTTTACCGGCCACCACTCAGGGCTGGATCCTCCGATCCTGTACTCCTCCATAGCACCGCCAGCGGCCAATTCAGCCCTATTCCCCTTCCATGTAAGAGCAGCACATGACGATTTTCATGCCACACACATCCAGCCTCAGTCCCTCTATGGAATGGGGGTTGGGGGGGGGGGGTTGTGAGAAATTCTTCCTCTTTTTGGCAACAGTTTCATAAGCAGCGTTGCGGGTCTCGGACGAGATAATTCCGAAATCAGAGGATTAGCTCTCGTTAAAGGTGTTTGGTAGAGATGGGCAGCAACTACTACACAAGGAATCCGGCCTTTCAGTGTGTTCCCATCAGCAGTAACCTCTATGGCCTGTGTGCACTGGTCTGTCCACTCGGTGTGTGTGTGTGTATCTGCTTGTGTCTATAGACCTCCATGTGCCAACGTTTCCAGTCAGCGGGTGTGTGGACCTCGATGTTCTGTGAGTGTGAATCATATTTACCAATCTGTCCAGCTTGTTTACAGACCTGGGTGGGCAACCCACCGATGCTTTAATGATGCTCAGTGATGGATGTTTAAACTGTTTTGGGGTACAAACACACCCCTACGGAACTGCATACTCAGCATGGCTGTGCAGTTCTAGCATATAGGACAGCTTGTACCGTTGGTACCAGTCTGGGTAATCGATGTGGATGTCTCGTTTCTCACTGTGGGCCCCTGACTACACAAACAGCACTCTGCTGTCATGTAGAACTCAGCAGGGAGTTTAAGTGCTTTGGACTGTATAGGTGTCTGAGGGAGTGGGAAAGTGCAATCCAGCTGAAGCCCTTCCCAACTCAAAGCATGCATGTGTGTGCGTCCGTGTGTGTTAGTCTTAAGTTGGTCTTATGGTGGTCTTGTGTTCTGTTCCAAAAACAATAACGTGTGCCCGTTCATCATGGTAAAGTCTCTGTATGGTAGATTAAATGCCTGTAACTGTGTGTGTGTATGAAGTTGGCCACAGTGTGTATGGGGAGGGGACCATGGCACTTTGCTCCTTGGGGAGCCATCGGATGAGAGCAGGGTCACCTGATAAACGCCCTCCCCTCCCCCTGGACCCCCCTCCATCCAGGCTGGGTGGGGGTCAGAACTCATCATCAGAGCTGAGCAGCAGCGTCTTCTCATTGTCGCGGGTGCTGGTGACACTGTGGCTGCGCGACACGGCCGGTCCCGAGCGCTGCTCCAGCGTGGACTGCTGCGTGTACTGCTGGTAGGCCGGAGAGAAGTTATGGATGGCGTCTTGGACGATGTCGCCTGGGTTCATCGTCTCCTTCAGGCTGCTGGAGATGCTCTTCATTGGGGCACAGCGGCCTGGAAGAAGGTAGAGACCATGTGACAAACAGCCAATCAAAAACAGGCAAAGACAAAAAGGGGGTGGGGCTCCCCAGCACAAGCCAGGCGTTGTAAGATGATGAAAGTGGCAAACAAAACACAGTATCAAAGTATCAAGTCACTTGAAGCAACATGATGAGGCAGCATGATACTTTTATGAAAAAGTACAAGACAGAGATCAGAAAAATACGGAAGCTGGTGGAAAAAGTTGAAAATATGAAGAGAGCAATGAAGCTGAAGTTTCCCCCACCTCTCCTCAGTTGAGTAATTTCAGAATTTGTGCAGCTGCTTCCTGCCATATAACACGTAATAAAAAAGACACCCAAACCATCCGCTGGCACGTTCAGCTTCCAACAACATATCCGGCCCCGCTAAGTGCTACTTCAGTTTCTTGGTTTGGATGATGACTGACAGATTTATAACTCATTCACTAATACAGAGGGGGAAATAAGCATTTGACACATCAGCATTTTTATCAATAAGGGGATTTCTAAGTGGGCTATTGATACAAAATGTCCACCAGATGTTTCCATCAAGACTAAATATTAAATTCATACAAATAAATCAGAACATTTAAGTATACAAGTTGAGTCATAATACATAAAGTGAAATGACACAGGGAATAAGTATTGAACACAAGAAGATAAGGTGCAAAATGGCATAGAAAGCCAGGAGATCACCTGAAATCTGTCAGCATTGAGAGAGAAACCCTTCCCCTATCAGTACTAATTGATATCAGCTGCTTTAGTCCTAATTGATGGCATATAAAGGCTTCTCATTACCCAGGAGGCACACAGGAAAGACTTCAAGAGCAAAGAACTCTCCCAAGATCTGTTGTGAAAGGTGGTATATAAAAATAAACTGAATAGAACTGAACTGAATTCAAATGAACTGCAGCAGGGTGCCTTCTGGGATGTAACCTGATAATGTTCTGGTATTTCCCGAACCACCAGTTGCATTTTCCATCACTGAGTTAGCTAGCTAGAAACCGCACTTAAACTGCCAGTGAAGGACAAACAGAACGTAAAGAAAAAATAATGAAGGGATGGTGACTCTATGGAAGAGCTAGAGACTGCTGGGGACCTACCGTACTGTCCGTATGTGGGAATCGGCCCTTTAGGTGTGCAGCGTTAAGAGGGAGAGCGGGGGGAGAGAGTGGGAGTGAGAGAGCGGTTGGGGAGGGCGGGAGTGAGAGACAAGACAGAGTTTGTACAAAGGAGTTTGGAGGGAGGGAGGATTAACAGAAAGAATAATGGATTTCATTACACGTGATAAGCAGAGTAAAAGAGGACAGGATGCGTAAAAACAGGGGGGGGCATACAGTAAAAAGAGGCAAAATTTTTTTTTTAAATAATGGGGAATCCAGCAAGAAAATGGAAAGAGAAGGAAGAAGAGAGAAGAGAATATTAGCGAGTTCAGTCGGTTCCTACGTCGGATGCAGTAGAATCAAACACTTGAAAAAGCAGCTCAGATTAGGAGTGGGCCAAAGCTCCGCCCCAGCGTGACCCCCCCACCCCCACCCTAACCTTGGGAGTCTAGCCTCTTGTCCATGTAGACCTTGTAGGTGAAGGCATGTCGCAGTGCCAGGGCAGCGAAGAACATCTCCACGCAGATGATGAAGTTCTGGTAGCCGGCCGCCACCGTGCCCTCGCCCACGGACATTTCTGGCGACTTGATCCGGGGGATGGTGCCACACTTCTCGAGGATGGCCAGCAGCAGGCCTGGGGGGAGCAGGGGTACTGTGAATGCCTCTCCGCTTTAGACACTAAGCTTGTTCTTACCCAATGCAGGCAGACAGGTTTCAGAGGTGTGTAGAAGCTATCATGGAGTGAGAATGGACTGTGCTACGAATTATACAAGAGGGGAGATTGATTGTACCCTACAAACACCAGGATGGATTCCCGGAGAAGGTCACACTCACCCTGCCAGAAGGAGAGGAAGATGACGGACTTGACCATGAAGAACTTGAGCATGGGGCTGTAGGAGCTGAGCAGCTCACGCGTGGCGAAGTAGAAGAGGAATAGGGCATACAGAGAGAGGCTGACGGAGATGTTGTACACGATGGTCACGTACAGGTACCCGCTGGCCACACTGGGGGGGGGACAAGCACAGGGAAAGGTCAGCACTGTACACCCAACCTGTAACCGCACGGCCAATCGCTTTGGCAGACGGGCACATGATCGTGCCCGCATCCATCCTGACATTTTCACTGTCGATCGAAATCCACAACGGAGACGAGCACTTTCGAACCCGGTCTCCAACAGCAGCCCTTCCCCAGGATCTAAGAAAATCCCAGCAACTACAGAAAGGTATGTCGTGTACAAAAGACATAGGAACATGTCAGTCGACGATGGCATGGTAAAATAACAAAAGAAAGTCAGGGGCAAACTCTTGATTTACAATGGCTTGCATAATAATAATAATAATTATTATTATTATTATTATTATTAATAATAATATCTTACTTTGTGGGTATAAGACAAAAGATTAGCTACTAGGCCCTCATCATTGTGTAACTGACAGGAAGGCGGCACAGAGCCATCTGATTCCTGTTGGGGGGAGGGGAGGGGTCGGGGGGGCATACTTGAAGTCTCCGTCTCGATATTTCCCAAAGGCCTGCAGGATGACCGTCACCATGGCCATCAGGGGCTTCACCACACAGAACTGCAGGGTGGCCTGAAAGACAGGAGGTCGATCCGAGTGCTGTCACACGCAGGCAAGGCAGGGGAAGAGGAGACACTGGGGCATATGTGACCCCGGACAGACCCTGGGGACGCCCTGGACCCACCTGCTTACAGAACCTCAGGAAGCTGATGGAGTAGGTCTTCCCCCAGAGGCAGCATGTGCCATACATACAATTGGACCTTAAGAATACAGCCAGAGGAGATGTTAAACCAGTGCTCTGTACATGCCACATGAACATGACACCATGCCTGGCTGTCACATGCTACATGCATGACCGCTCCGTGTGAAATTATATTTCTGGGACGATGTCCCCAGAAAAGTGAGCCGGACCGTGTGCAAGAGTGCCACCTAGAGGACGGGCTGACCTATGGCAGATGTGCATGGGCATGCAGACACAACAGTGAACAGAGCACACTCACTCAATGGGCTTTCCCCGGATCTCTGCCATGATGGAGCTCTCCCCTCCCAGGTACTCGTAGCACAAGCTGAGGAAGTTGTAGATGACGAACGCTGAGGGCGGAGAGACACGGCCATCACTGTCATGTCCACGCGAAGCTGTCTGTGTTCAGAGTCACATAAGCACATTTCACCAGTGATCTGCTGTACGATTCTTCTCTGACAGTTACATCTACGATCTACGACCACAAGTGTGGGACCGACTGCGACACAGAGAATCTCAGAAACCCCATCCAAGGCCTAGTGTGCCGCTTCGGGACGGGACACGACGGATGTGTCACAGAACAGCTCAGCCCCACCCTTAGGGCATGCTGCATTCCATTTGACCTTGAAGTTGGAATTTCCCAGTTCCTCATGGAACACCCCATGAAGTCGAAATTCCGACTGGAAAGTCATAGGAACCTCTGCAATCCCAACCTCGGAATTCAAGATGGCTGCTCCCTTCTTCAACAGAAGTGAAAGCTGTAGTTAAACGCTGTTTATTAGCACTTTCATCTTATTTGTGGCCCAGTAAACGGCCGTACACACTGTACTGTCCAATTGTAATCTGTGGACACGCTCCTATGGTATTTTTGTGTGTATGATGTATCATCAACTGGTATTGCTAATAATGGCTAACAATGAACCTGGCCAGGATGACATCACACCTGAGTGAACCGCGTTCCTATACACCCAGCTGGAAAACCATTTAGCTTAGTTGGTTTAGTTACCCGGCTAAGCAAGAAATCTTGCTTTTTGAGACGGGTCCCTGGTATCACTAAATGGCTTTCCGACTTGGTGTCCCGGAAAGCCGATAACTCAGGTGAGTCAACATTCCTAGCTCTGACTTCCGACCTCCTTGATAAATGGAACACAACAGTGCCCAAACCCCCCCCCCCCACCTCTGCCCTGCTGGACCTTCAACCTCCTCTTCTAGTCTGACTGCTCTCCAGCTTGGGAACCAAAAACTTCCACATCACTCTGCCTGTCAGCTGACTGAGGCTGAGGATACAAACCCCACAGCATCTCCACAGCAATATCCTGGGCTGCCTTTTGCGTGCGCATGTGTGTGTGTGGGGGGGTGCTCTATATTTAGTCACAGAGCCCTGGGGGTTCAGCTGCTGCGTATCTGAACTCCCATGTGGCATGTGGTGGGGTGGGTTGCGGCGAGTGCTGAACAGCTGAAGGAGCACCACAGTCTGTCAGAATCGGCACCCCCCCCCCCATCCTGGCTAGTTGGGGTTGGCCACACCTTGCGCCCAGTTCCACCCTCCCTGTCCCACGTCAGCACTCACCCCCCCCCCATTAATCACCTACACTATCTCCGATATGGTGTCACATTTTTTCTGCGCCACTGTCAAAGGCAGAGGCACCGCAGCAACTTATCATTTTAGGCACGGGAGCGTGGAACGGTGGGGCAGCAGCAAATCCTGGGTGAGGAGTATCTGAGTACGGACAACACGACCAAGAGACAAAAATAAGCTTTAACATTAAATAAATGCTGCATCAACCTTAAACAAATGTAATACTGCGGTAACTTTTCTCTGTGCTGATATTGCACTTCGCAGCTTTGCTTCAGCTCCCACTGGATTGATAAATGGAAATGCGGATGTCGTTTAAAGAGTTAATTTAACGCTCCAGGCCATCATGACCACAAGATCAAGCTGACATTGAGAGTCCCTGAGCTCATCTAGGTGTACATGTATGTGTGTATGTTTTTTAAACCATCAGCTGAGGTTGCTAGGTGACAGGTTTCCCTCCCCAGCCACCCCAGCAGGCCCTGGAAGCAGAAGAACAAAGATGGCCACCACAAAAGAGAGGCCAGCTCAGGGAGAACCATCTGTCAGCGGCCTTTTAGCAGGTTCCCACACTCGCGCTCGGCCGCTCGCAGCGGGGACTGACACGCCGCTCGCATTCATCTGACAGGCCCTGACGGAGCGAGGCCGTCCATCTTTCCACGGCCCCGCCCATTAAGCATTTTTAATTCATCTGCCGGTCTGCTTGACTTAAGTGCGACTCTTGTGCCCCATCGGACAGGAGCAGAGCCTGTTTTAGGAGGAGCAGGGGTGTAACACCAACGGCCGATTAAAAGCAACAGGTCACCCCTGTCATCTCGTTACCCGCCGATCGGCAGACATTGTTCTGATGCTTCTTACAGGCCTAATGTCCAGTCAAAATTTTTCAAAGAAGCAACAGAAAGAATAAAAAAAGTCAAAATGAGGTCAAAGAATTCTTAAGCCACTTTCTTACTTGCAGTGTCGGTACTGCATTTTTCTTTTAAAGGGTAACACAGCCGTCATGGAAAAGAGAGGGCCACAAGCACAGCGCCACCTGCTGGCCGCGACCTCACCTTCGTAGCAGTCCCTGACGGTGTCAAAGTAGACATAGTACTCCTCGTTGGTGAAGAAGAGCAGGCTGAGCCACGAATCGAAGGCGTAGATGGGCACGATGAAGAGGATGCGCACGATGTGCCTCTGCTCGTTGGGGGCGCTGTAATAACGCAGGTGCATGTAGATCTGGGGGGGGGGGGGGGGGAGTGGGTCAATACAGAGCCCGCCTCTGGTACCAGTCCAACCATAAAA
>JAODUD010000045.1:1937596-1953935 GCA_026784285.1 Stomatorhinus walkeri
GGTGTTAATAATCAGCCTCCTCTTACACCTATGACATCATGATAAGGTGTTAATAATCAGCCTCCTCTTAAACCTATGACATCATGATAAGGTGTTAATAATCAACCTCCTCTTAAACCTATGACATCATGATAAGGTGTTAATAATCAGCCTCCTCTTAAACCTATGACATCATGATAAGGTGTTAATAATCAGCCTCCTCTTAAACCTATGACATCATGATGGCTTAATAATCAGCCTCTTCTTAAACCTATGACATCATGATGAGGTGTTAATAATCAGCCTCCTCTTAAACCTATGACACCATGATGGCTTAATAATCAGCCTCTTCTTAAACCTATGACATCATGATGGCTTAATAATCAGCCTCTTCTTAAACCTATGACAGCATGATGAGGTGTTAATAATCAGCCTCCTCTTACACCTATGACATCATGATAAGGTGTTAATAATCAGCCTCCTCTTAAACCTATGACATCATGATAAGGTGTTAATAATCAGCCTCCTCTTAAACCTATGACATCATGATGGCTTAATAATCAGCCTCTTCTTAAACCTATGACATCATGATGAGGTGTTAATAATCAGCCTCCTCTTACACCTATGACATCATGATAAGGTGTTAATAATCAGCCTCCTCTTAAACCTATCACATCATGATGGCTTAATAATCAGCCTCTTCTTAAACCTATGACATCACGATGAGGT
This sequence comes from Stomatorhinus walkeri, assembly GCA_026784285.1. Lineage (NCBI taxonomy): Eukaryota > Metazoa > Chordata > Actinopteri > Osteoglossiformes > Mormyridae > Stomatorhinus > Stomatorhinus walkeri. The sequence continues at coordinate 1,938,305 of JAODUD010000045.1, forward strand.
GTTAATAATCAGCCTCCTCTTCAATTCCCTCTACAATAAATTAAGGGGGGGAAGAGGTGGGTTAAAGACACTTCACAAATAATCTAATAAAACATTATAAATAAGATGCTTAACATTAGCTTTTAAATAAAAGTCTAATACAACCTCTGACTTGGCTTTACTAAAACCTTTCATGCAAAGTCACTTACAGTAGAGGGAAACGTAAAAATTTGGGAACCTATGACCTTTGTGTTGTTAGAGCTTCCAGTGCCCCTTCCTCTATGAACCCTCTCCCTGCCCCTCATCCCCATATTGCGCGACTGATTTCACCCCTGCACCAGCTGCGTCAGCTGCATCCACCCCCCACTCTGTCTGGAGCAGACCTTACAACTACATACATCACAATAACACAAACAAACCCCAAAACACTTTGTAAACGGCAGACAAAATCGAGACCATGCGTACAAGCCCTGTGCTATTCTGTCTGTGTTTCAGAATAGGCCGAGTACATGCCCATTACGGCCAGAAACAGCATCCCCCAGCCATCGGGACGGTAAGTGACACTGCTGCAAATAGTAGGTCTTCATCTTTAGTCTGACTCACTTCCGACCAGCAAACAGAAGCTTTAATAAGAGGCCGGGAGCAGGTGAACACAGCGAGGCAGACTGAGTGGAAGTGTCACTGCGCAGATAGCATGTGATCGCACCGCCCCCACCCCCCCCGGCAGGGATGACACGGTAACGCATCTTTAACAAATGTGCATTGTTAGTTGCATCTGTGTCCTGACAGCTGCACCCCCCCCCCACAGCCTACAGGTGGCTCTGCACTATTCAAACCAAAGTGCCAAAGGGGTCTTACGTTAACAGTCAGCCTTCCAAAGCATACAAATGGCCACCCACCTTCTCTCAATCGTGTGTTTACCTGCCGTGAAAACACAAAACTAATATGTAGGGAAGCCTGTGGACTGTTGCTAGGCAACACCTGGGCTCTGATGTCACTGAGCACAAGAGCAGATGCACCTGTTGTCAGAGCGACGGTGCATCCTCTTAAAAAAAGAAAAACAATCTATAAGGTTGGGAGTGGGGGGGGAAGACCTGTCTTCCCCTGCTGTTAATCTAAAAACCTTATTAACAAAAGCGAACAGACCACCAGCATCAGAGAGAGAAAGAGAGAGAATGAGAGAGATACAGAGTCAGAGAGGAGAGTCAGTATGATAATCCAAAGGCTACTGGCGATTCATAATTCTGTAAACAAGGCCTTTAATGATTCGCCATTCGCAGAAACACCAACAGTAAAAACGTATCCACAGGCAAGTACTCAGATACTCAGTAAAATTTAACAGGCTGTGTAGCAGCGATCACAGCCACGCCCAGAGCCTGTCGGCCGTGCCCAGGCGGCCGTACCTGGTGGCAGGTGAGCAGCAGGGCGGTCCACACGCAAAAGCCCGACACAGCCTGGGCCGCCGTGGTCATCAGGAAGATGGGCTGCTCTGGGCTTAACAGCGGTGCCTCTGGCAGCCAGGAGATATTGGGGCCGGCAGGGGCGGCGGTGGCCGGGGGTCCCGGCGCCATGCCGACGGGCGAGTCGTCCCCAAGGCGCTCGGAGAGGGGTACGTCACGTCTCCACAACCTGTTCATCTGATGGAAGAGTAAACAACCCAACTCAACCTGTATCTATCATACTAATCTCATCCCATTACAGTTATCATATAAAACGTGACAGATCCATGGCGTTGCGTCCTTCACTGTAAAGTCCTCTGAAACATTGTCTCTGTATGAAAACACCACGCTAAATAAAATGATCCACTGACAGACTCTGGACCATCTCCCCCGAGGCCAGCATTATACGCAGGAAAAGTATCTGACCCCCCACCCCACCCCACCCCACCCCACAGCCACATAACGCTGATCGCTTCTGCTCCTCTCGATGTGCCAGCAAAGAACAGCATCCTGCAGCCCCTGTCACGGTGTCACATTCGGATACCCCAGCCCCGTCTCTGATAAAGCCTGCCAGACAGTGGAAGTGTGCTGGCCTCTGTGTCATAATTGGCCATGTGACAGCACACACTTCCGGTGACACTCCACCCGCTCTTATCGTGAATTATAAACAGGCTCGGAGGCTCCGGACTAAGTTTCCAACACTTGAGTCCAGCCAACGATGGTTCTCTCACGGCTGACCGGTAACCTGTGTCTGACCCAAGATGGCTTCCCCAGAACCCAAAGAATAAATATCATCTTTGACATACAAATCAAACACTTGTAACAAATAAATCTATACGTGTCAAAACAAAGACGATGGTCAGCTCTGGAAAATCATTCTGTGACGGTAACTGTGGGACCATCACTTTTATTGCGCTCAGAGATCTTGCTTTGACTGTAGCCAGTACCACAGTATTCCAGTTGCTGATTTACTACATAGATGAAAGCAAAGGTAAGATCAGCCAAATACCGAGGGGGAAAACATACCATAAAGAAGGTGACTATTACACACAATAACCTGTTTTACAGATTTCAAGTTTTCCTTGTTTCAGGAGAGATTCTGATTAGATTAAATAAGAGAGACACAAATCCATAAAAATCCCCAGCCAGCGAGAACTGAGAAACTAACAACAGTTCCTGGGCAACAGACCTCTTAAAAATATCTAAGAGAAAGACTCCCCAAGCAATCTTCACAGGAGCCTGGAGCCCGGTATCCTGTGATGTCAGTGATTAGTTCGGTAAACCGCAGAGACGATCCGCATCGGCTCATGGGAAGGAGAAGCGGCGGCCGGGTGAGAAAATTAGCGTGTATCGTGAAAAAGAAAGTGCGAGACTGACAGGAAGGACTGGGACACAGACAGAATTGCATTCGTGTCAACATCGCAACGTGCACTCTTACACAGATATATGTATACTGTATATAAATTATCTCCCTTTTAACTATCAAATATATCAAACCACGGCATAATTCACATATCCTTATAAAAGTTGCCAAACGCCTTCTGAGAAATCTAAAGGGCCTGAACGACTTTCCCTGAAAGTTGCTGCCTTTCGACCATAATCCCATTTCTCCGCCAGCACAGGACTCTCGACAACACAATTGTAGCTGTACAGTAATCAACATCATTTTATCAGGAAAACAAAAAAGTAGTGCATGACACTGTACAGGTAACCTAATGCGTAAATACAATTTCATCGTATATTGGACATTATTAATATACTACGTTATTCAGCAGAGATACACAGAAGTTACATATGTGTGTAATAAACTACAGCACCCACAACATCGCAAGTTATACTTAATATTACTATACATCTCTCAATCTTAATGTTTCATATTAAAATTGCCGGATAATGGCCGCTTTATGTGCAGCACCATATCTACAGCAATCGCTGGAAAATAAATACAATGTGACTAACGTAAAACGTTTTATCTGAGGTTATGCGGTTAATCGGAGATGCACACATATTACAAACTGGGTTTCAGTCTGCGGATGCACGAGATCAGACAATGCAAAGCTCCGCCTGCGCGATACAGAGAGCTTCCAGCAATTTTCCCTAAATAAAATAGTTACAGTGGCTCAAACGTTAACACTGGACATTTCCATGGATGAATAAATCACTCCATCATGCACTTTGAGCTGCACGGCCACGCAGGTTAATGGTGTGGCATCAGGCTCCCTCCCCATCTATAATTCTCACCGACACCCTGTCTTACCTCATCTGCAGTGGCCCCAAAACTTCCAAAGGCTGGGTCTGCTTGGATCTGATCATTCAACACCCCCGGCGACTTAAAAGACAGAGAACACGGCGACAGTTACTCGTACCACCAACCTGCATCACAAAAATTAAGATGCAATAACGGCGGGTCTTTTCGGTAGTAGCGCTCGTTATTTCAATCCGTCACGTTAAAATGATAACGACTAACGTTAACTACCACTCCCAGATTTAAAAACGTTAGGATCAAAAATGTTCGCTTCATACAGGAGAGGGGAGGGCGATGCGATATGTCCTGAATTCACAAAGAAATCGCTCTCTGGCCATCCATGTTTACCCACCGACGCTGCGCGGTAGAAACCAACACGCCAGCCAACCAACCAAACCAAAGCACTTTACTGAGAGCCACCTACCTAACAATACATAACAAAACCTTTGATTTTTTTTACTTTCCAAAATATTTTTAATGACGCTTAAAAATCGCACAAAAATAAAAAACGGTAAGCAGTGCAGGGACAGATCCGATCCTTCGCTCGCCTCTTCACCCCGTCCCCGACTCAATCCATCGGGATTACGGTGTAGCGGCGTCTCGACTCAAACCAGGCGTCTGACACGCATGCGCACCACTCCGAGCCCTGGCTCCAGCGGGGAGATGACGTAACCTGCTCGAGAGCGCGCACATAATCGCTACACTTCTGTAATGTGACTTACCGACCCACATATCCTGTCTGCGTTTTACTAAATATACGCGTTTAACATCTATCACTTCATTTGCTTACAAACAGCTGCTTTGTTAAGATAACCGAAACAATGAACCTAATAAAAATCTGTTCTTTTTAAATTTGCATTTACAGTTTTGTAACATGCGGCTATTCTATACACGTTAACAAATCTGACATTTCTGCTGGTTGTTATAAAATGAAAAACATTTTAAGCACATGCTCATGTATTTTTTTTGCCTAGGTTGAGCTTCAGAATAAAAAAAATCTAGACAAGTTTTTCTTTCACTGTTTATTATTACTTCATAAAATATACACAAATACTGTTGTAAATAAAATGTTAAAGAACTGTACAAGATATCAGTACACAATACACAAAGTGAGCCCCTAACTCCCACAATCCTATGCGGCTACACCACTTTCCATGTCAGACTTATGCTACCACTGCATCGGTATCTGTAGAACACAAGCTTGCCCGGATCACTGAGCTCTTACAAGAATCAGTGACATCACCCAACGCTAACCATGTAGCATTACCTCAAGGCCCAAAAAAATGACATCACAGTTGTATCAACACCCCTGTTTGGGAAGGAAAAAAAAAGTTCAGGTAATTCAGTTTTAATTCCTGGTAAATAATTTATAATTGCTGGCAACCTCTGAGTAGAACAGTAGCATCATGTAGCGAAAGTGTTAAACACCCATGGTCTCTGGGAACAGCGTATTTCAAAAATGGAGTCACTGAGTAACAGAACACAGAATCCAACAGATGATTAGGTAAATGAGTGGGCCACACAAAGCAGAGAGCAGCTGACCAATCAGCGAGCCCGAAGCAGGGAACCTTCCACCTGAGAAGGTAGTACCGTGTTTAACACAGATGAGGAAGAGTAAAACCATAGAGCTACAGGCCAGTGGCCACAAAAACTGCAGCTAAAACTGTCTCAGATTCGGTACCCTGAACTCAGCACCATAACCCATTTCACGTACTGGTTCTGTACTACGTCAGACCTTAAAACAATTACAATTTGGTTTTACACAAAAAAATGAGGTGATATAAAACCACACCTTTTCTGTATGAACCACCCCAACTTTAAGCTCAATCCTAAGTACTGGACTGACAATAAAATCATGATAAAAATTTCTACCAAAAGCCAGCTGGCAGGTCTCTGGAGATGGACCATACAGAAATGTTACTTAAATTTCAGGTGTAGGTGTAAATCGCTCCTGCAAAGAGCCATACCTTTAAAATAAACTTACAGGGTTACAAACAAGCACATCCATCTTTTTGTATCCAAACAGAGCTGTGACATTTGATTCAGTTATAGATTTAGGCAGAAAATCAGCGAACGGAAGAGCTGAAAATTAGAGCGGTGCAGTCTGGGAGGCAAAGATCTCGCGGGGGTCCCAACACACCCACCTTTGTGGGACAGGAATGCTAGTATTCAGAGGGCTTCCACACATCCTCTTTCACCTTATGCTGTATTCAATACTTATTAATAAAAAAAATTACAAAAAATTTAAAAATGAAACGGAAGTCTTTAGACATCCCCAGAATAATAAAAATAAAATCAGTGTTAAGCTTGACAAAATCCATACCTGTATGATTATAAACACAGAACATAGTTGTGACATCAACCTTTTTGTATCAACTAAAATGAACAGGTGAAGTGTAAACATTCATGAAAGTGTTTGTGTGTGGCCCTTCAAGGGCCCATGTGTCACTGAAACACTGTGAAACACCACGGTCCTAATAACAGATGAATGAACCCAAAACTGGAAAACCAATTAAAAAAATAAACCTTACAATTTTTACAAAAGACTGTATTGGCATGCAGTAACAGTTACATTCTGTGTAAGAGAAACTGGTCCTTCCCTGGAGGCTCTGCCCCCTTGTGGCACTCCCACCAACTGCCAGAAGAGGGACTATTGAGTCCCAGTGAGCAGCAAAGGGGCGGGTCTGTAGAGTGACAGATGTTAGATTACTCTGCCTCGAAGCTCAGCTTTAGGGAATCACCATCAGACTGAAAGGGTTGCCCTGCGTTGACCTTCATCCTTGGTTTTCCGTCCTAATTCCTCCATTGATCCTTGATCCATTTTCATTGTTACGCTGTCTTTTAAATTAAAATAAAGTGAAACTGGGGAGGTCCTGAAAACAACAGAAAAACAAAGAGAAACTATTTTTAAAAGTTTACCTAGCATCAGAAGACTTGATAGATAGTGGTATTCAGAATAATCAATTTTCATGCATCTGGTTCTAAAAAAAAACTTCACAACTATGAAACAGTCAACACAAACTGATATCAAAAATCTTTTGAGGAAGGGGGAAAAAAAGTCTTGGTTTTAAGCAGCTGAGGGAGTGGCCACGGTATGCTGGCGGGTGCCCCCTACCTGTCCACATCCAGGGGATGGAAGATTCCGGCACGTCACTTTCCTAGGTGCTCAAACGGCATGCTGACCTGAACACACATCATCAGAAGCCATTTGACCAGGAATTCCCAAAACAAATGTGAGTGATGGCAAGTAAGAGCTGCGAACCTGCGATGCGGAGATGCGAGACTGATCGTGGCGGGCGGTGAGATCCGTAGATGAGACGTTGGCGGGGGCACCCCGGTGCAACCTCATGCTCACCTTCCTCTCCCTCTCCACGCGGGAGATGGCCCGTGGAGACGTGTTCCCTGGGGGAGGTGCACGGGACATGTCAGTAACACTCTGGCATCAGCACAGCGGGGTGAGGAAACTGCCTGCATAGGGCTGGCACGTGCCCAGGCTGAGCTGAGGAAATATGCAAACATCATAATGGACCGCCCCCGGCGAACATCAACACACGTCAAGATCATAACCTGCAAACACATTTGGAAAAGAGCTAAACGAGCTAAAGAACCTGCTGTGTTATAGTTTCTGCTGTATTTTAGTGGTTATCCAGGGTATATAAGAGGACAAACCCAAGAGCATACAGTAGGGAATAAAGAATAACGACTCTAGAGGTTCTGGGATAGACTCTCTTATGATTGGCTGTCTCACCGGATGGCTGTACACGAGAGGCTGGTGTTGAGACTGCTGGCTCTGGGCCATTCCTGACCCGGTTTGGAGCTGGGGGGTTTGGACCCGGAGGTAGGGCCCTGGCAGCTGAGCCCCGGGCCCCACCCGCGATCCGTTCATCCCTCTCCTCCGCTCCTCTCCGCTCCCTCTCGCCTTCCTCGGCCGTCCTGCTAGCACCCTGAGAGAAGAGAGTGGCGAGGAATCAGACACAGGACACTCAAAAAATAAAAAAAAACACCAGCACCATACTACTTACAGTCCTACATAAAGACAAGACTTACAAATTTGAGCATGTTCCAGTCAAAGACATAGTCATAGGAGAAGCCCTGTCTGTGGAAGAGGTTCCTGAAGAGCTGCCGTAGGTAGGAGTAATCGGGCTTGTCGTCAAACCGCAACGAGCGGCAGAAGTTAAGGTAGGTGGAGAATTCCGCTGAACAGAGTGGATGGGAAAGAACTTAAGACCCACGTATCAGAGCAGCACTATTTATTTATGAAGTATCAGGTTATGTGACACATTCACTACTCACACTGCAGAAGAAAATGAAAGCAGAGGTAGAAAGATTCACAAAGTACAAATCCAGACCAAGATTTTGTTTCAACCAACCAGTTTAGTCGGTTGAAATAAAATCTTGGTCTGGATTTGTACTTTCCGGACCTGAAATTTTCACCTCTGAACAAAAGCCAAGTGATATCAAGCACACTCACAGGGGTAGCCCTTGCAGAGCACCTCGATGGCGGTGGACATCTTCTTCTCGCTGATGCGCTCGTACTTCTGCCTCTTGGTGGCGGCCTTGAGGCCCTGCCAGGGCAGCGAGCCCAGGTTAAAGTACATCAGCACGTAGCCCAGGGACTCCAAGTCGTCACGCCGGGACTGTTCTGGGGGGGTGGGGAGAAGACAAGGACCTGTAATTTTAGGATGCTCACTCATAGCCCACCAGCTGGACCTTCACAGAAGCAAAGAGCACATGACTCTGGGTCTTTATGAGAGGGTGAAGGAATAGACACTCCCTCAGGATGAGGAGAGCTGCCTGCAGTCACTGCCAGATGCAGTTTCACACCTCCCAAAGCCGGTAACCGGCAGACAGGATGGTGCCGTCTCCACGGCCGTCGCCTAGCGGCCTCTTACCGATGCCCAGGTGCGTGTTGATGGAGGCGTAGCGCGCCGTGCCCGTCAGGTTCTTGTTCTCGCGGTAGGGGATGTGCTGGTGGGTGCGAGCGTCGCGGTACTTCTTGGCCAAGCCGAAGTCGATGATGTAGACCAGGTTGCCTTTCTTCCCCAGGCCCATGAGGAAGTTATCCGGCTTCACGTCCCGGTGGATGAAGTTCTTGGAGTGGATGTACTCAATGCGGCTGATCTGTGCAGGGCAAAGTATTGGGGGGGGGGGACGGTAGACCAAAGGCAATAGGTTTGAGGAGGGTAGACATGCGATCCAAACATGTGACATCATCGCTAATCACTAGCCTATTCAAAAGCACAAAAGAACACAAAACAAGTTAATGTCAAAAAAATGTCTCCAGAATCACTTTCGCTAAACAAATAAAAACCAGTAAAACAGTAGGGCGTCTTAAAACTTTTAAGGATCCTTTGAAAATAATCCTAATTTTAGCAAAATAGCCTCCCCCAACATATACTGTCTGGGAGGGATTCCTCACTAAGCAACAACGGCCTACAGGCAGTGCTACAGAGAGGCGGCAGCCGCACCATCTGGTCAGCCAGCAGCAGCACGGTCTTCAGACTGAACTTGCGGGAGCAGAAGTTGAACAGGTCCTCCAGGCTGGGCCCGAGGAGCTCCATGACCATCACGTTATAGTCCCCCTCGGCACCACACCATTTTATGGAGGGGATTCCCACTACAAAAAAAAATACAGCCATTCACACTCACTGTCCAATGGCATGCCATGATTGGTGGGGCCCTCCCTACAACAAATATTTGCATACGATTGGAAGAATACATAAGAGCTGCCCAATCACAGCATTGGGGACATAGCAGGAGAGCACCCTGTCTGAGCTTACCTCCTCCCTGCATCATCTTGTAGAACTTGCTCTCGATGTGCAGCTGTGGATGTTTGGTCTTCACACACTCCAGCTTGATGGCCACTTCCTCCCCCGTGGCGATGTTGGCACCTGAGTGGCACACAGATACACGGGCCATCATGGCCACCTTGCAGACGACCCACGCACAGCCATGTGATCGGGCAGAAAGCCAAGAACGAAGTAGGATGGAAGCACAGGACAGAAAGCGACTTACCCAGGTAAATATCCCCAAATGAGCCGCTCCCTATTTTTCGCCCGAGGCGATATTTATTTCCCACCCTCAACTCCATGGTGCAGGCCAGACAGCTGCCTGGAAAGACGAAAAATAACACAGTCAGGAAACCTCAGGCTAACCCGTATGCTGATGGCAGCGATCCACTGGGACACAGAGGCCTCGAGTCAAAATCGGCGTCGCTCGATTGGCTCCAACCTACATAGATCACGTGCCGGTGGTTGCCAGGAGACGGGAAAAAACAACAGGGCAGTCGTGGTGGGATGGAGGGGAAAACAGGAAAGGAGGACGGCTGGTGGAAAACCAGAGGTGATGTGTGTTGGATGATAAAGGACAAAGGGAGAAGGAGATGAGGAGAAAAGGAGAAATGGCTGTTTGATGAAAAGACAAATAATCATTATTGTGTCACAATGCCAAGGCAAGCCTGTTGGGATAATACAGTAAATCAGCTGGCCGTGACAAAGCTAACAAAGCTGAAATCACTACGACCCGCAATGATAAAAAACTAGCACGAAGATGGACAACATGGCCGCCTGGGCAGGGAACCCTGGATCACCAATGTCAGAAGAGATCACATGACCTGGCACACCGGGGCCAGAAAAGCACGCGAGCTTGAAACACATGATCCACATGACCACAGGTCCCACCATTCTGTGTTTAGTATTTTGAAACATGCAGTTTCAGGGCATTAAACAGCTATATTATTATTCATCCACAAAGCCTTTGCCCGCCATGTGTGACATTTCATATGGGATAGGAGACCACAATAACAGAAAAACAGGATGTAATTTTGCATTTCGATAACATGGAAATCATTCGTTTGAGTGATGCAAATACATCCAGAAGCACTGCTGTCAATATTGAAGTTTGGTTTACTTGGACAGTCACACGAAACCCATCCTTCAACAACAGACACATCATTATTGCAAAATAAGGCTATGGAAAACAAGGCAAAGAAATGGTGCCAATCAGTGCAAAGGAGCACCCAAATCTGGGACTCCGCAACTCCGATCCCCGCCATGTCAGAACCCCGGGGGCTCTGCACTGTCCCAAGCAAAGCGGCGCAGAGGGGTCAAGCGACAGCAACGTCAAACCGAAGAGACACCTTTTTACTGTGCACATGATGTACATCATGATTTACTGTGTGCTAATTTCTGCTAACAAGTCTGTGGGAATCGCCGTCTAACATTAGCATTAAATGTTAGCAGAATTAGCATTCGTTTGTGTAAATTTGCATTATGAATCCATTCCGTTCAGCTGCTCCATTGTACATTTTTAAATAGGAGGTTGGAAATATTCAAGTTCTGAGTCGTCGGTAAGGCATCAGTACTTTGCTCGTGTGATACTACTAATAATGAATAATTTATAGAATATATACCTTTTTCCCCTTCAAGTTATCCATATATTTCTACACAAATAACCAGTATCTCTGTGCATTTCGACCAACAACCAGCTGGATCTGGTCATGCTTTTGGCCCTGCTAGTAAGTGAGGACATAGCGTGGGAATGGCTTGGTTCTTGGTGACAGTGAAAAAGCACCACTAGATTCCCTGGGGCAGTGTCCGTTTCTCGGCAATCCTCCGAAATAGACATCTTACTGAATGACAAAAAGAATAAACGAAAGACTATGATTGATGTGCCATTCTGCTCGTACGGCACCAATGCAGAATCACCAAAGAGGTCCTCTTATTTAATGCACATACAATGTGCTCCTTGAGCCACCTCTGTTAGGAAGTGGGCACCCAAATCAACCAGATCTACAGCTTGCTGCCTCGCCACCACAAAAACAGAATCATTACGATGGACCAAGTTCCACTTAACTTCGCTAACATATCAGCCTGCTTCATCTCATCCTTTTTTGCATGTTGTCCATTTGACCATAATGCTGCAGCTGTTGTCATGATACTGTTATTATAGTCATCACCATTAAATTCAGTTCCTCCTACTTGAATGACAGGTGAAAAAATCCCGATGGAGACGGTGTTTTCCATCTTGATGACAAATGAGAGATCCAAATTGAATCATAACCTCAGGATAGTGATAGAGTTGCTTCATTTGGAGGTGGCTATCCAGAAATAATCCAACTCTGGCCTGGATGCATTCTTCAATGAGGATGCCCAAATAAGCAACCAGATCCTCCGTGTTCCTCTGTGAAATTACTGCACAATCAATACACAAGTCAACTCTCATACACGACTTTCAGGTGGAGTGGATTCTTTATCCTGTCCTCAACTAACAGAGGCAACACTCTAAACGGGCACCAATTCTGGACACCATGAGCACTTCTCACCACCTAGCTTGCAGTCAGGATGGGTCACCGGCTTCACTGTCAAGGCAGATAAACTTGCTTAAGCTTCTGTTCAGGTCTAAATAACTGAAACATTTCTCCCGATTAAACAAGTTGTTGATGCAGAGCTCTAAATAAGGAGAAATGATTCCCATAAAAAGATCAATGTCCAAGAAAGGGGGGGAGACCAGGCTGGCACGCCTGAAAGTAACAGCTGGTTGAAATTCTATCCCACCTACTGAGGCTGCCTTACCTGCTCTCAGACGTGGAATACGCTACTGATAGGCCTCTTTCGTTCTGATTCAACTTGTTGACAACAGACTACCATCAAATATTTGCCTGTCAATGTCACAGAATCTACAAAAAATGTGCTCTTGCCGAAATGTTCCACAAAGCCACATGACATGAGACCCAATACAATCTCCATCTATATCGCACAGTCCACCTCTCATACATTACGCATCATTAAAAACAAGACTAACACGCTCCCAATCTTTCTGGTCTTTTATCAGAGGGGTAAGAACTTTTTCCTGGCCAAAATGTTTAGAGTCTTGATTCCTACAAAGAACAAACTGCATATGATCAATGGTTGACCTACTATACAACCAAATACCACCAAGGGTCAAAGACATTGCCTACAGCTTTTTTTCCCATGGAGATCCTAAGGGACTGACAGCCTCAAACGCATCTTGATGGAACATCAACACTAATGTTGATGCATCAATTTTAAATAAGATATTATCAGCCATATTTTGTCCATCCCATATATCCTCAAACACAACCCGAATAGAGAGACAAATGCATTTTTATCATATTGTTTCTTGAAAGCACCCAAAGGCTACATTTTTTTAAAAAATGCGTAGGACACTCTGGTGCACCACAGATGAATGGGCAGTTTGGGACATTGTTATGTGTAATTTCATATGCGTTATAAAGCTGAAAATGGTAATAAGGTCATGGCTACACAATCTGCAGTATACCAACAGGACAGGGGTTTTATGGTTTTGTGCATAAAGTCACTGCAACTAATTGAGGAAAATCACAGAGATAAAACCGAAAAACTACTCTTTGCTCCTGAGAATGCTCACTAAAAAAGTCAACGTATAGGAATGAAGAATGCAGGTCGTACAAAATAGCGAATCTACTCATCACGGTAAAAACGAACTTCATCTGAACCATCTGCAAATTGTCTTGACTTAAATGCAAGTTGAACTTGTATAATACCACGGACACGACAGACTACCCACTATGAGATTCACTGCACCAGACGTAATCCACATACAGTATTAAACGCAGTACACGAAAGTCAAAAATCTTTATTGTCGATTCTGCCATATGTTTAACGACACACGGAGGACTGAAATTACGTTACTCTCAGACCCTATGGTGAGTGCACTAATGATGACACGCAAGACAGATACAGATATTCAAGTATATACGAGAATTCAAAAACAAAATAAAATTAAATTAAATACTCTGTGCAAGCTGGGCAGAAGCTCAGATCAACCTGTGGTTTAAGTGGTAGCACCGTTTACTGATGGATGTAGCGCATAAGTGACACCGGGATGACCTCACAATATGCATGATGGTAAGATAGCTATGATTTCCATCGCTCATAATGCAGCTCCGTAACTCCCGTATGTAACTCCCGAACCAACTTTGCTATCAATCTAAGTTATGCAGAAACTCTCCGGCTGCTACGTTACTGCAGTGTGAGTGTTAAAGGCTTCACATAAACGTCAGCTGCACCTCTCCACGACCGAAACGCATCACCTGCTAAGAACTCCACGGGGCAAAGTCTCCGGTTGGCAGCTAGCGGACGACCTACCTAGGGAAGCGCATCTGTGCCCTTTACACGGTGGGAGATGCCTTCGCTGTGCGATTGTACGCCCGTAAAAGTGGGGAAGCCATTGACAAACAAAAAAACCATCATGTCACCTACCTAAAGATCGGCCCTGGACCGTGATGGGTTTCCCTGTGCGGTGCAAAGCAGCCGAACGCTCCAGGAACCTCAGCGGCTCTCAGAGCAAGCAGACCCGCATCCTGACCTCTGCGAGACAAAAGGCTGCTCCGCTACGGCCGCACTGCCATAGTTCTCGGCTTGTAGCTGGAGTATCTGGTAGTCACTGGCTTCGTAGTAGCAGCCGCCGTGCAGACCTTACTCTATATTGACCGCGTACACCATTTTTAAATGACAGCTTCATGCCTTTTTGGCTCCCCCGATCAACGCTCTGGAAGTCGACGGTCACTATTTTTTTAACCAAAAGGCGTGCAGTTTTGCAGCCGCACCCTAGCAGTGGGGTGCTCTCCGTAGATCAGAGGCGATAGCCATCACCCGGAACCCCCTCCCCCGTCTTCGACGCCTTGTATACGCGATGCGATGCCCCCCAGTTTCTGCCCTAAGCCGGCTTGCCACTCACCCGATAGCAGGATATTCGGCGAGATTATCTGGCGGCGGTGCTGTTCCGGTGGTTGTCAGTCAGACTGGCCCGTCGGGAGCAAAGGATGGGAGCGGATTCTGGCAGCTCATAGCCCAACTTTCTTCTTCGGTCACCCTCCTCGCCGACGGCGGCTCTGAAGCCTCGGTCCGCATCGGCTGCCCGCAGCTGAGTCTGCCTCCCCCTCTCGCTGCTCTCAACGCACCATTGACAACAGCGATGTCGTCATTCACGGGGCACTAAAAAACACCCGGATCGTCTTAAAGGGACAGAACCATAAAAATTTGTCATTGCTGTGCGTGGAAACATAGGGGCTACCTCGACATTTCGGACAACAAAGCCAAGCCTTACTTCACTGACGGGAGGTTCGAAAAGCCTAGAACTACAAAATATGGCAAAGGACACCTGGTAAAATGTAGTATTTGAAAGACAATAAAACTTTCAGGAGAGAGAAAGTACTGGCATGACTCATAAATGGAAACAAGATATTTATTTGGGATTTGTAAATATGAGATTAGAGGTCAGAGATCCCCAAAATGTTCATACTGTTTACATTGCATTATACACACATACATGTGTGTGCGCACGCATATATAGTCACACACACTTCAGTCAAAAAAAAGTTTAAATTAAAAAAAAGCCTCACACACCAAGATACTCCAGTAGTAACCATAGTATTGTTTTTATTTATGCAATTGTAAACTAACCACTGTGACAAGCGAAGAAAAAAAAAATCCACAACGAAAGCAAAGTTCCAGCCTTTATTTTAGGTGTCAATGTCAGGTAACCCTTTCTAACGAACAAGCACTAAGGACAGATGCTCTCCAGCTGCTCGGACTCTCGCAGCCAACAGGACAGTCAGGTCAAGGCCTAGTTTGGTTTGACTGAAATGGAAGAGTGCTTTTACTGGCTACATTACAGGCTGACGCCAATATCACAGAATATCTGCCCTAAAGTAGTGTCACAGGCCGAGGGATACTTTAACGTTAACCTATGTTGGGGCTGCTATCATGCCCTGAATTTAATACCCGGTAATGCGTGCCGTGTCCAGCACTGCCCATAGACCCTGGAGAGCACTCCGCCGCAACCCTCCCAGGCCGGTGTGAGGCGCGAGGCAGGTTAAAACAATTGAGAGTAGGCTGGGTGACGTCGGCAAGCTGCATATAGATGTGTCACCTTGAAATGGGCTCATTTCAGAAGCTGCAATCGC
>JAODUD010000045.1:2038483-2058029 GCA_026784285.1 Stomatorhinus walkeri
AAATAAAACACACACACACACACACACATACATACAAACAAACAAACAAACCTAAATGGTCCTGTAAATATTCTCCTCACTACCCAGCATGTGATCAATAGGCACTGCATTGCACTGCACTGATTGATGTACATCCACAGCCAGTCTGGAGCCGCATCTCCACCCCCACCAGCTCCACACCTGAGCTCCTGCTGGGCTGCCGTGGAGTCCAGTGTGTCTTCCAGCTCCGTCTTCAGGGCTTCCAGCTCCTCGCCCAGGTCCCGCCGATGCTTCTCGGCCTTGGTGCGAGCGACCTTCTCCAGCTCCAGGTCCTCCTGAAGCTCGGACAGCTGTGCCTCCAGCTCACGGATCTTCTTCTGAGCCTGGTTCTTCTGGGCCGCCTCCTCTTCAATCCTGAGAGAGGAGGAGTTTGTCAGAGTTCTCAAGCAGACTCATGCATTTTTGATGTGTCATTTATAACTACAAACAGTAACACATGTACCGGAGGGCATTTCGATCTAAAATAGCAAACCAGAAAGTTTAGTAAATTCTGACAGGAGAAAAGCAGGCCGTCACGTGACCAGCACGGCTTCCCCACCTGGCCAGAGCCGCCTGGAGCTCCTCCTCCTTCTTGGCCAGCTGGGCACGAAGCTCGGCGATTTGGGCCTGCAGCTCAGCGATCTGGTCACTCAGCTCCGTGGAGTCGCCTTCCAGCTTGCGTCGGTTCTTCTCCAGCTCCTGCCGCAGCTTCTCCTCCTTGCGCAGATGGTCTGAAATCAGGGGTGAAAGGAAAGCTCAATAAAACAGGGATACGGAAACCAAATGGCAGGGGACGGAGATGACAGGTTAACAGCAGAAGAGTCCACCCACCCTCCAGGTCAGTGATCATTGCCTCATGCTTGTTCTTCAGCTTCTGCAAGCTCTTTGACTTCTCCTCCTCTTCCGCCAGGTTGGTGGTAAATTCGGAGATCCTCTCTTCCATAAGTTTTTTCTCCTATAGCCATAAGACAATATTTTGTGTTTATCTTGCAGACTGTGGGTCTAATGAGAACTTCAACATAGCTGCACAAATCCACTGGATTATTAGCCCAAGCTAGTAGCATGCTGATTAAGAAGCTCTGCTAAAATTAATCTTATTTTAAAGACAGTCTGAATTGAACGCCGAACCTTTTGGAGTTTGTTATTCTGGTCGTCCAGAATCATGACGTCCTCCTCAAACTTCTTCATCTTAGCCTCCAAGGTGACCTTCTCTAGCTGCAGCTTCTGCCTGGCCCCCTCCTCCTCATCCAGCTGCTGCTCCAAATCCTTCAGGAGGCAAAAAAGCTCAACACGTCAAGAGCGGAGCCGTCAACAAAGCCCGCGCCATGGTTGCGCCACGCCAGAGCGCCTCCAAGCGTCCTTGCTCATCTCACCGTGATGTTCTGCTGCATCTTCTTCTTCTCAGTCTGCAGGTGGTTGGCCCGCTCCTCCTCCTCCTCCACACGGGCCTCCAGGTCGTGCAGGATCTCCTCCAGCTCCTGCTTCTTGGCCGCCAGCCGGGACCGCATCTCCTCGGCCTCGGCGCACAGCTCCGTCTCCGCCTGCAGCTGCTCCTGCAGGGCCTGCTTCTCCGCACTCAGCTGGGGACGGCGAGGGAACGAAAGGTCATTAACTCAGCCGTGTGTCTGCGGCCGGTCGTCATTCAGCCTTAGATGGTCGTGTCCAAAGACTATTTCGTTACGGTAAATAAATCCTCAATTAATTCTCAGGCTCAAGCTGTCTCATTCTGGACATATTGCTTCTGAATCAACTTACCAGAGCTACTTAACACATCAATCATGAACTGCTCCCACAGCTATGATGTGTTCCTACCTGATGGTGTTTCTCCTCCATCTCCTGCATCACCCGCTCTGCATTCAGGTGCTTCTCCTTTATCTTTAACAGCTCCTCATCCTTGGCCTGCATCTCCTCCTCCTGCCTGCTCACCTGCAGCAGTGGCTTCACCTGGGGGGGGGGGGGGGAGATTCACACAGCACGTCGAGTGTCTTTCCAAGAGCTCAGGGACACCCCCCGCAGCACAGAGTGGGACTAATTTTACCAGGAGTTTGATGCCCAGGACCAGTCCATTTTCTGTTTTTTCTGGGGGAACTTTAATAAATGATGCTGTAGTTCAAGTCTTATTATCCCTCTATAACTACTGACATTTCAAGAAGAAAATAACACACCGAACCATTAAAGCGGTCTGGCTTTTTCAGCCCCGCCTGGTCAATTTTTAACACCCATCGTCTGAGAAACTTCCAATGATTAGCGATAGCAAGCGATTAGTTGTGGCTCTGTGGCCCCGCGCTCGAGCGATCAGACAGACTCGTGTGTTTCTTCTGTAGAGCAATTGTGGTCTATTGTGTGCGTGAGAAAACTGGCTGGTTAGCATTCTGAAGTGCTGTTGCAGAATTCTCGATTTGTAAAATTATTTTTTTTTCTGATCAGCTCAATGTTAAACATGTCAAATTATTTTGTTGACCAGCTAATAATAAAACAACAACAATAACAATAATAAATCCTTAATTGTCCCCATGGGGAAATTCTTTTTTACGCCTCCTTCTACTTTGCAGAGTAAGTTGTTAGCGATTGGCAGCCACCCATAGCGGCACCCAGGGAAATGGGGGTAAAGGGTCTTGCTGAAGAACCCGTAGACGTGCTGAGGCTGGGTTTGACCCGGTGACCTTGTAATTACAGGCACACAGGCTTAGCCCACTGAACCACATGCTGCCCCCAGTGACCCACCAGGAGCTCTCTCCTGATTGGCCAGCTCGGGCCTGGCGCATGGGGGAGACACAGTGACAAACCTACACCATCGCTGTCACCGTGGGAACGGATGGCATCCAGTGCAGACCTACCTTGGTGAAGAGTCTCCACCACTGCCAGTTCCTGAGCTTCAGGTAGGCCGCACAGTTCCTCTGGATCACTTTCATGGCAGTGAGCTGCTGCTGCCTCTTAGCAAACGCCCTGATATATGGGCAAGGGACAATTAGCCAGACTGTAACCAGCACTGAACAAAGAATCTTCATATTCATGGAACTTAAGACAAGTAGCTGCATTCCCAAGTCCTCACTTGCGGGCAACGTAACCACGGCACCAGGCCTGGAAGGTGATGATGACGTCTGTGATCTTCATGTCACGCTCCTCCTCCAGGTGGGCAAGCACACCAGCACGGAAGAACACTTTGCTCTGGCCGATACGGTACAGGTTAGGGTCCAACTCCAGGGCTTTGATCTGAGCGGAACAAGAATATATTTAATGAATGGCTAGAATGCACACACACACACACAAACACTCATTGTTCTATAGTCTTTTTCTGTCCCTTTGCAACAATGCAAGCTGAACCTTCTCATGGTTGAATCACTACTTGCTCCTGGTCAACCGGATGTGAAAATGTTAGGCATGAAGACACTTACCATGAGCACACAAGCCTGTTTTCCATCCATGAAACCCTTTGGAATGGCGTTGGGAGTGAGGATTTCGTACCTGGAGGTGAGAGATGCAACAATGATGCACAGATGTCTACATCTGGGTCGAGCGCAGCTAGCCCAACACAACGTCAGGAAACCAAAACGAGGCAGCATCTCTGCAGCTGAGAAAGGCAGCAGTCCTCACCTCTGCCGGAACTCTTGGAAAACGATCCGGTTGGGGAAGCCCTGCCTGCAGATTCGGATCCCCTCCAGAACTCCGTTACACCTCAGCTGGTCCAGAACCAGGTGGGGATCCAGCTTCCCGGCCTGTAAAATTGCATTCAGATTTTTTAATTGTCACATCAATGTTCGTTGCCAATGAGCCTGTGCTATTGTGGGTGAGGAGAGAGGCTTTTCCCTGTAAGGAGTCAGTTGAATTTTAAATGAGATTAGATGTCCTCACTTGGCACAGAGCCTTTTCATTCAAAGAATGCTGCCAATATTTAACTCATTTTAAACACTGCAAATCACTTGAGTCCCCCCAGGAAGACATATGCAATGTTTTGGCATGTGGTTTTCCATCTCCCCTCAAACGCCTCAGGTAAGAGATAACTATCTGCTCTTGGCACATTCGAAGTGTTTCTAAGCTTGAATAACTGTCAGATAACCGACTCAGTGACAGATGTGTGGCTGAAAGAGAAAAGGGGCCGTTTAGCGTTGGGCACAGATGATATATACTGCATGACAGCTTGCAAAAACATCAGTGACGGCTTAATCTGTAGTCTTTAGCACCCTGGAGATGACGTTTGGAACGGGGTGAGCTTCACCTTCTTCTCGTGGTTGGGGATGATGCAGCGGACGAAGTTGGGGTTGGTGTTCCTCAGCGTGGCCATCAGCTTGGACAGCTGCTCCTTGTAGAGCTGGCCCACCGTGCGGAACATGCCCTTGCGCGTTTTGAAGGCCCCGGGGATGGACTCCGACATGCCGGCCACCTTGTCCAGGCCCACGATACGGTCCACTGAGGGGCAGGGCACGTGCAAGCAAAGGGGGGCACTGTTACCGTCTGGAAATTCAGTAACTCCAGAACATCTTCATGAGGATGAAGACATCAGTTTAGAATCCACACGCCTCTTGCCTTTACAGGCAGAGGGAGATTGTTGGTGAAGACAAAAAAAAAAAAAAAGTAGTGACCAAATGATAAACACAGAGTGAGAGTGGGGTGGCGGCCGGGGGGGAGGGGGAGTTCACAAGGGCAAAGCGTGCGGCACACGAGACAAAAATGCAGTGAGGAAGTGGTGTGTGTGTTCAGTGTTACTAAGCTGTGTGCCAATACCTCGTGATACTGCATTCTGGAAACATACCACATGCAATAACTCTCATTCAGTAAAGTCCTGTACATTTTTTAAACCCTTATCAGCCCTGACTTAAAGCAGTGATGGAACTAACAGAAATGCATAAAACTTTAGAATTAAAGTTTTAAAATAGCATGTACCCTCTGATTTCTTTTCATCTGTGAGCATATACCCATTTTGCACATGTGCGTGTTTTTGTGTATTTGCACAGTGGTCAAAAATAAGAAAAATCACACCCATGCAGTATATACCGGTTGCTGCAGTACTGTATGACCAACACCAGGGGGCCCAAACCACACTATTACACAGAAGGAGAAGGAAGAGAGTTCAGTGGAAGAAGGCAAGGTCCAACTCAGGGGGGAAAAAAAACAGAAAAAAAACTACTTATAATGACACACTGGAAATATCAGACGGGAGCTACACTGCAGAGAAGAGAGACGCTACTGATCTGCGTCGAAACAGAAGGGAGAGAGACGTCAAGAAGCAAAAAAAGCAAAGATCACCTGAGTCTAGGTGAAGGATAGGTGAACGCTGATAAAAATAGGCTCTCTGACAGTTCAGTACCTCTAAGTGTGTGAGAGGAGGAACACAGGAAATAGGATAGAGCAGGACAAGGCAGAAAAGAAGAGGCAAGGAGGGGGGGGGGAAAGGCAGATGGAAACCACAAGAGAGTAAGATCAGAAGAAGCTGAAGAGAGAACACACACAGGGTGCAGAGGGGCGCCCGCCGACACCGGTGTGATCTAATAACGATGGCCAGGTGGAGCAAGATCACATTCCTATTTTATAATAATTATAAAAATGTAACTTGTCAGTTATTTCAAAACCTTTATTAAAGTGAACTGAAATTCTGACACAAGGTCTTGATAATGACCAGTAGGTGGCGTGGTGACTTTCATGTACAGATGTAGGCTGTTTAAATACTGTGCCCATCTGCTTACCGTCTTTCCACAGCTCAGACACAAACTTGTCCGAGGACTGGTTAAGGAGTGTGGCCACGTTGTCGTTCAGAGGGTCCATGTTCTTCATCAGCCACTCATCTGCCTTGTAGTCAACCTGGGGTGGATGAGCAGACATTAGAAACTAATAGGACACTGATCTTCTGTACACCTATACCTCCTAAACGTCTAACAAGCAGTGATGATCAATGACGCCAACATCGCACAGGACACGCATTACATATGGGGAATCTATTACCTTGCCGGCATAGTGCATGATGCAGAAGTCGGCTTCATCCTTGAGTTTCTTGGGCTTTTGGAACTTGGGGTGGGTGCCCAGCTCCTGGCCCACCTTCTCCACAAAGCTCTTGTCTGTGGCCTTGGGGAACCAGCACTCCTCGTCCAGCAGGGCCAGGATACCTGGGGGACTGGCCTTAAGTGCCGGGAGATCGACAGAAATTCAGCCCAGATGATCATGACTCGGGAAATGGAAACGCATACATCTGGAACAGGAATCACCGGACGGACTTACGGTCTTCTCGATGAGGTCGATGCAGGGCTGCAGGTCGAGGCCGAAGTCGATGAAGCTCCACTCGATGCCCTCCCGCTGGTACTCCTCCTGCTCCAGGATGAACATGGTGTGGTTGAAGAGCTGCTGCAGCTTCTCGTTGGTGTAGTTGATACACAGCTGCTCAAATGAGTTCAGCTGCAAGGAGGAAACAAGGAAGACCAATGGACCAATGTACCCGCTGAGTTGAAATACCCTGAGAGACCTTCAGTACTGCAAATTGGTAGGATAGTTCGATAATATGCCAGGATTGTCCTAGCTTTTATTACACAGACAGCCTCTGAACATTGAGTACATTAATCCTGTGATCCCCAAACTACTAATCTGGAGACTAATGCTTCTACACATTTGTTCGGTTCCAGATCTCCATATTCAAGCATTTGGCTTAATTATGAAGCTTGGTGATATTAAAGTTCCGCAAAGTGTTTGCTCATACAAGGACGAAGCATGAACACAGGAGGAGAGCAGACCTCTCCTGAGCTGCTCTTGCTGTAATACCTCGAAGATCTCAAAGCCGGCGATGTCCAGGATACCGATGAAGGAGGCGCCCTGACGCTTGGTCTTGTCCAGGGCCTTGTTAATGCGCATGACCAACCAGCGGAAGAGGCGCTCGTACGTGGCCTTGGCCAAAGCCTCCACGGCGAACTCCGCCTGCTCCTGTGTCTGCGCCTTCTGCACATAGTCACGGCCCACCTTGATGCGCGGCGACAGGATGGAGCGCGTGAAGTCGGTCACGTTCATGCCCATCAGGTGACAGACTTTCTGAGCGGCTGTGGAGAGAGGGGGGGTGTTAAAAGAGGAGGAGTTACACCAGGTGGGCGGCCTTTCCCTGGTTTGGAGCGGCTGCAGGGTGTACCGTACTGGGGTGCCAAGTATGAATTAAATGTAACAGACACTTCCATGGAACAACCCTCCCTTCCCAAAGTCGTCGTACTTCAACTGGTTTCGACAAGCCCTGCAAAGCTATTGTGGGATGTGGCAAAAAAACACACAGAAAACACTGCCAAAGTCTCCCAAAGAGCAGGAGGTGCTGATGGAGCGTGTTACCCGTGTCGTCGGGCATGGAGGCCTGGTCAGAGTGGCGTTCCTTCTTGAAGGACATGTTCCCCAGCTGGAGCACGGCTGATACCACTCTTAGCATTCCTGATGGGGGAGGACAACAGCGGGAGGCGAGCGTTACGCGACAGAACACCCAGGGAGGCCAGAAAGTCATGGAGAGAGACGTGGTTCTTTGGTACCTATCTGCTCATCTTCTGGGATGCTCATGATCTTCATGGCTTCCATGGTCTCGGTGTAGAGGTCCTTGTCCTGTTGACCGGGGATGGTCACAAGACCGTTGGACAGGAAGCGGTACTTGTTGAAGCCCTCCAGACAAAGCTCCGCTATTGTGGGGAGGGACAGGTGGGAGATGATTGGTATGGGGGTCAAATACAGCCATTACAGGCTCCTCCAGAAGGGGATGTGACCATGTGCCACAAAAAACACACAAAATGTGGAAACTGTCACTACCAAACGACTAGACGACAGCAGAGATGTGGACCATTCAGTCACAGGACAGCTGTTACAGAAGTGAATTATTAAGACAAGTACAACTGGAACAAACTACTGAAACAGATCAAAATCGTGAGCATATCAAGCCAGTTTCAAAAACAAAAATCAGTCAACGGCAAAGATCCGGGCTACCGCTTCTCTCTCTTTTTAGCTTTGCCATCAGATATGGTTTATCAGTTAATCGGCTAAAGGAGGTTCCGGTCTGGTGCAAGGCAGCCAGGTTTCACTAGATCAATGGCCAGTGCCACAATGTGTGCATAAGGTTCACACAGAGATCACGACTGCAGACACCTCAGATATAGAGGACAAAGGGCTTGCTTTAAGGGCAGGAGGTGAGGAAAACAAACGAACACAAACGGAGGAGTGAGAGCGCTGCAGATTACAGCGTTACACGCACAGCGTAACTTGTCCCCTGCGCCTGACAGCATGTAGTAGAACATGTGAAATGTCCTCTCGTCCTTGGCCTGCCGGATGGCGCGTGACTTCTCCAGCAAGTCTGTCAGGAACACTGTCAAGGAAGGCGTGGAGAAACAGACATCTGGCTGCAGACAAACATGAAGAGGGGGTGGGGGGGCCGTGAAGCCCACATACTTTACCATTAATGGACATGTGTACTATGTAAACCTTAAGGCCGGAGCTGTTGTTTTCACTCTGCCACCACCCCCTTTCCCTTTAAAACAAACAAAATCTCTGTTCTCTGCAGTGTGGAATTTCGTTCGACTGCAGCACAGGAAGTAAGACTACAAGCAATATTTACAACGCAGAAAAAATAAAAAAAAGGAAATACACACTGCACTGTTCCTCCAAACTTCGGGGGATGTCTATAGGTTGCAATTACAAATGGCAAGCTGCCACGGTGGAGGATACAGGTCTCGATGTTTGCTCCGACTATGTAACCGTTGACGTCGAAATTGATCCTGATGAATTTTCCCTGCAAGAGACAAGTACACCTTTTTTGCCTTCATTTTAATTATTATTTAGACACAGAACACCACAACGCAGTGCCGAATCCTTACGAATCGTGACGAGTTGTCATTCTTCACCGTCTTGGCATTACCAAAGGCTTCTAGGATGGGGTTGGCCTGCAGCAGTTGTTTCTCCAGCTCCCCCTGGTGGATACATAAGGTACCAAACGCCATTACATGCGACTTGGTTACCTAGGGTCAGCGTTGTTTTTTTTTTTCTTTTCACGTTATTACTTTATTCAGTACACCTGCAGGCTGAAATTCTTGTGTTTCTAAACAAATTCAAGGCAAAAATCATTCCACAAGCACACTGACACCGACCTGAATCGGTGGCACAAAGGTCACCACCTTCCACCTCACCAGCGGACAGCTGACCTACCTGGCACATGACACCACGGCGCCCACGCTCACACCTGCACCCACGCTCACACGCTGCCATGTTAGTGCCCACGCCCCGACATCCCAGAGTCGACTCAGGCACTTCCCTGTGAGTGTCCCATCACCGCCGGCCCAGAGAGGGACCTTCAACCCCCATGCAGAAGAGCCCACCACGACGCACTGCGGTGTCATGACCTTTGACCTTTGCACTGCATGAAACCTGAACAGTTTACACACCCAATTATAAATGTGAGCCAGGCATGAAATGCTACATAAATGTAGCCTTTGGTTCTTCATAATGCAAACACACCAATTGCTATATCAGGAGAATCTATTATACCCTGCAGTGTTTTCTTGCATTCTTATTGAAATAAAGGCGAGTTGGTTTATGATCACTGAGAGGCAGGTGACCCAGCAGGGTTCAACGCCGCATACTGGCGGCCTCCGGTTACCGCAGACACACAGACACCCAGAACACGTACAGGAGCAGAGGGAACAAAGAAGGAGCGTCTGTTCGACAGGCGGCAAGGCACACGTTTGAGGCGCTGATCGGCTGCAGGTGAGACGGGCGGCCGGACGGGAGTCCCCGGGAAACACGAGCGCACAAACACGCGTTACACAGAGGCACCTCCAGGAAACCCCAAAAAAGGCACATGGACGCTTTGCACAAACAGACCAACGAGACTGAACTCACACAGACAAGAACTGCAGATGGGACAATAGCATCCTTTCCTAACCATAGAAATACACACATTCACTCAGAGGAATTAATTACCAATACAGTGAAGTTACCTTGGTTTATACACATTCTTGTCTGTGTGAATTCTCTGCCTTCTCTTCAAGATAACGCTTCCCACTTCCTGCCTCACCCCTGTCATGTGACCTGGACATCCTAATATCTGACTAACCCACCATATAGACACAAGACATCAGCAGCAGTGGCAAGAAAGAGGGGAGAAAGTGGAGGAGGGGGGGGCGAGTAAAAAATTAAGAAAAATGTTTTAGGGAGCGATGTTGTGGAGAAACTCACATGGGACAGCACGCTGGCATTCTGGATGGAGAGAGAGAGAGACAACCTCAACAACACAGCTCACTGCAAAGGCTTCTGGTCAAAGTACATTCTGGGAAGGCCAGCAGAGTTCCAGCTGTCCTACAGCAGCTGATCCAGAGACACAGCGGTTTGGCCAGGAGAGTTAGCCTGTCCTCAGGACAGCAAGTCAGGTACGGCCATGCCAAGGGGCCACTTTGGACACGTGCCACCAAAAACAAGCTACATTCTGACTGGAATTCTCCAGTGAACAACGGAAGTTTGAAAAAATAGTTCTGAAGTTGTGCATACAGACTTATAGACACCTCATTTTTTAACATAATAACTTTTCTTAAAGCTGCATATTAATCGCCTGACAGTTTGATGGGTGTCAAATAATTTGTACAAGTGTCTGACAGTAACAGTGAATGAATGAAGGTAGACATCAGTTATCACACACACACACACACACACACACAGGAATCACAATGTGGCTAGCAAGTGTGGACAGAAAGGGGGGAGAGATACCAGGATGTGTGTTCGTGTGGGGGGGGCTGAATCCCAGCATCCTGCTATTCAGAGGACAGTACTAAAAGAGAGGTGGATGGGAATATATTGAACTGGGGTGGGGAGATAAGGATTAGTATGAGGAAGTGGGGGGGGGGTGTTTTTAAGGAGGCCACAAGGAGTAGGAGGAAGAGGAGTAGGAGGAAGAGGAGTAGGAGGAAGAGGAGGAGGAGGATGTAAAGTAGCACAGGGACTCACCTGGTCTTTCTTAGTCTTGTGGGACGAGGCGACGTGAGCCAGGTACTGGATAACTTTCTTGGTGTTCTCCGTCTTCCCGGCTCCCGATTCCCCTCTGAGATACGGAAGGGGAGATGGAGGAGGAGGAGGAGGAGGAGGAGAGACGAGTGAGAACAAAAGTGAAACTGAGCAACCATCACAGGCGCAAAGCGCAAAGGGCTGGTGTCTTTTCGGCACTTTTTGCGCGAAGACTCACGTGCAGAGGATGGACTGGTCCTCGCGGTCTGTGAAGAGGAAAAAGGCGAGAGAGAGATCACCCCGATGTCTCTGTGCGCCAATTACGCTTCAAAATTTACAGTGTCAAAGTGACCCTGAGAGACACGGCACAGGCGAGTAACGCAAATCCCGCTCAGGCTGTTACTGTACTGACGTGCAAGGTACCGACTATGGCTTGTGTGTCACTTAGTATAACACCGATAGCAAACATCTGCAGAACCTCCTCACCCACAGGAGTTACAACTCACAGTAATTCCAGATATGTTAAGGGACACAACTGTAAAAATGGCACAGTAATCCAGTGTTTCTCAAGGGGAGTTTACCACTATTGCAGTGTTTCCCAATCATGGTTCTCGGGGACCCACAGACGGTTCACATTTGGGGTTGGGAAACACCACGCTATTACATGCTATATATTATGACGAAATCTCAGGACACACATTCGAGTTTCCTCGGCTAAACAGGACAGCGTCCTGCCACTGGCGGAAAGCTGATGTCACTGGAAAGGGGAGGGGCTTCCAAGGGCCACACAGCTGCCACACGTGCCTCACCCTGCATCATGCTGCGGTAAGCTGTGTCTGTAATGGCGTAGATGTGGGGGGGCATCTCGTGCCTCTTCTTGCCCCTGTACATCTCGACGATCTCCTCCGAGTAGATGGGCAGGTTCTTGTAGGGGTTGATCACCACGCAGAAGAGCCCTGAGTAGGTCTGGAAGAAATTGGAGGACGTTGGGGGGTCAACAAAGCCCTGCACACTCGCATGTGCAATTCCACTGAACCAACAGCCATCTGAGATTACTCCACGGCTCCTAACGAAAGACTCGACCGGCTAGACCGGACGGGTAGGTTCTGGGTGCAGCGTGGGAAACTCTGGGCGGGACCAGGAGCTCGAACACGCAGCCACAGGAGCCAAAGCATCATGTGTAGCCAGCGAAAACCTCCGATAAGGAACAGGTGGTAGAAAGCACAGATTTGGCAAAGGCCTGAGCACTATCCTCATCTAATCTGACACCGGAAGCAAAATCTCTTTGGTGAGGATCCTTGGTGAGCCGCCCCACCCCGCCCTGCCCCACCCACCCTGCTGCACTCTTCCGTTTTTCAAAACAGAATCACCAACATGACCAGACATGACCTGCTGAGGCCACTCTGCAAGCATGACATCGAGAGCTCGGCTGACGACTTGGCTATAGCACGATGTAATAATGTTTATTTTAGTGTTATTACAAGTTTATTTAATATTAAGAGACACGTCAAGCTGAAGGATCGAGGAAGTGAAGTGAATTCAAATACCACTTTTACATACTGCTGCAAATTTTCCTACAGGCATTTTAAATAATTTAATAAGATATTTTAATATTTTAATTGGACATCACAACAGACATCCATGACCTCATTTTATTGACACTGTTAATCTCTGGCAAGTCAATCATACAGCAGTAACTCAGCATCAGCTACTCCTGGGTCAGGATTTGCACTTTATGGGGGAAGGACAGAAGATCTTGCATAGGGGGCCACAGAATTGCTCTAACACCGCAAAGATCATAGGTTCAAATCCCAGGGAGCGTACATAAATTAGTAAGACATCCCTCTACAGTATGTCACTGTGGATAAAACCATCAGATAAATTAAAGTGTTTTCTTCAACTGTGGCCAGGGTGACCCCATTGGCTCCGGGGAAAGGATGGGGGGTAGGCACCCCACTGTAAGGCTGAGCAGTCAGGCACGGGGTTGGGTCCGAGACAGAGCTCCCACAGGTGCTCCATTCACAAAGCCACGTCATGGCTTTCATTTTCCAGGGTGAACGGCAAGGAGACAGCCGGGGGTGTGGGGTGGGAGTCATTCTGGCAATGATTAAAAAAAAGCTAGCAGCAGCTAAAATACTATTAGGCGTCACATTCCAAGAGGAGGGGGCTGGTGCACATTGTTCTCTGCTCTTTCCTGTTTACAGACTGTAAATGTAGACTACCCACACACCCACCCACACACAAACACAAAGTGGGGCACGGTTGCCCTCGACATGCTCCGAACAAGAGAGACACTAATGGCTAAGCGACCCGAGATCCTGCTTCAGTATCTGCAGCTTCCTGCTTCCACTAATGTGGGAATAATTTGGACAAAATCTACCGGATGACAATGTATCGGCTGCAGATCTGTACTTGACATTGAATCTGCTGCTGTACCCAAGGTACATAAAAAAAAATAGACAGGAAACCCATAATTCTGCATCTTTCATGAAAAACATCTGCTGAGAGGACACCTAATTAAAAGCAAATACGCAGCAGTCAGCTGCCAGAGGGAACCCCGCTGGAGCGGAGAGGACACTTACGTAGATGAGGCCGGAGTAGTACCTCTCCTTCAGGTTGTGCAGCACGGACGCCTCGTTCAGGCAGGTCAGCTCCGCCATGTCCTCCACCTTGCTGAACTTGGGCGGGTTCATCTTCTGGATGTCGTCCTTGTTGACCGTGACCTTCTTGCCAGAGTCGGCCAGCTCCACGATGCACTCATCGCCCCTCTCCTCCTTGATGGATCCGGCCTCAAAGCCCAGCCGCTCCGACGGCACCCATACCAGCTTCTTGGTGGCCCAGTCGGCCTGGACCAGCGGGTTGTTCACCAGATTGCGATCCACGTAGAGGAACTTGTCCGCGTCCGACATGGTTGCCGCTACAGATGGACAAGCAGGGCGAATGGTTAGAAGTTAGCATTAGGGCTCTGATACACAGACAACAAACAGCGGAGTGTAATTACTATTCAGTAAAGTTCGGAGGATACAATTACGCATGTACATTAATCCAAAAACATGATCAAATTACAGAGATTCTCATGACTGCACAGGAATAGCAGGTTTGAGCCAATGAGAGCATTAGCAGTTATTAAACTGCGCTCAAGGGCCATGAGCAATCCCTAAAGGAGGGCACTCCGTGAGCGGTTTTAACAAAGCGGAAAAACGACAAACGGCAAAGACTTGTTTCAAAATAACATCTACAAGGACACTAACAACCTTGAAGCTAAAACTGTCAAGCTCCCAGCAAGCTAGACACCGCTAACCCTACGTGCATGGATGAAACACCAAAAAATTAATTTAACGAATGTGGTTTTACATCTTCGATAGCTGCAGAATGGCCAATAGCTACAAGAATTTCATACCAAAAATCAGCGGCATGGGGGTAAATGCACCTTAATATCTAGCACTGGCCAGACAACATGCTGATGCTAATGCTAATAGGCTAGGAGTCCCAGAGCGAGGAGCAGACCCTGGGTCCCGGTAAGACCCAAGCAGCGCTGGGAGACTCGGTTGCGGCAGCATTCTTCACACGACTCATGTGACCCCCCCACAGCTGACTTTCATCACTGTGCCTCCCACCCCAAGCAGACTGGGTCACCCGCATTCCCTGCAGTGGAGCACAGTGTACTCGACGTCTCGTTAGTCTGAATCGCGAATCCCACTATGACCACTAGCCACCCCCCAACCTAGAAACCTTTGCCCCCCCCCCTTTTCCCTCCCCCTTTTCTGTGTTTATCCAGGCCTCCAGGGCCACATTCCTCCCATACCCACTGATTATCAGAAAGGAATTCCACAACCCCCCCCCCCCGTCCCCAAAAGTCATTTTCCTGATCTACTCCAGGCACGGTCATTCCCCTCCCTTTTGCTCACATTACACCCCCCAAGAGGCTTAAACCCTCACATAAGAGCGTCATCATCCTTTACTCCAGCAACCCACTTGAGCAAAATATCCCCCCCCATGTTTGTTGGGGCTCTGTGTCACTCCTTAACTTCTGCTGGGAGATATCGAACCACTATCACAACCATACCAGCCCAATGTCCTCTTAACTCTTCAAAATCCCATGCTGCTCACTCTAAGGACACTTTGGGGTATCGCAGGAGTTTCGCAAATGCGCGTCTGATCTCTGGTATATTTGGAATTACTAGGAGGCACAAGATCAAAAACATTTGTTCATGCACACTTCCAGTCATAGAAGTTAAATAAGAACAAACAGCTTTAAATGGTAACATCAGGTTAAGCAAAGAGTCATTCCATGCGGCAATCAAGGCCTGCAAACATGACTCAAACAAGGATTATTCCTGACGTCAAAGCAAAATCAGAGGCTGCCTGGTGCTGAACTGGACAAGCCAAATGCAAAAACCCCTTTTGCAAAGCCTTCTGCCTTCCTACAAAGAAAACGGGCAAATATTTTACAGATTACCCCTCTAAAGAGGTGATTTACAGACGAATGTCCTGCGGTGGCATTTGCAGAAACACTGTCGGACCAAAAAGCAAGTGCCAGTCGGGAACTAGAAATCTGAGATTATACTGTCAGTCAGATCATTTCTGGAAGGTAGTGAGAAAGGGACAGCCACGACGGCAGGAAGTTAGGCAGGTTGAAACCAGAAGAGAGGCTCCTGCTGCATTTAACGAGCCATAGAGCCTCATTAAGAGCTATTCCCTCAGTAAACGTGTTTTGCACACAGGAGGGGGCTGCCTGACTCATTTGCCCGCCTGAAAAAGCTTCATAAGACGTTTTAGTGAGGAGGCCGTTGGCTGGCTCCTTTATTAATGCTCTTTCCTTCCGCTCATCCATTTTGGGTACCGGCAGGAAGATCATATAGATCTGACAGCTTTCCATTTACAGTGTGCAATACGCACAATACACACCCTATGCTTTGAAGTCTACATGCCAAAAGTTATTAATTTTTTAGTTTTTCCACTCAAATTGCTTGCTCTTCTATGCTGCAGCAGTGACCCAAGCTGCTGGAAAAAAAAAATGCAGACCGATGTTTCTCCAGCTGAAAATTGGCCTTTTGAGGTACGCACAACACCTCTCTGCAAGCGACCCAGACACATCAGGAATACATCTCTTCTGCCATGGGTAATATTATCGATTTTTCCATCCTATCAGTCTCTTTCCTCGGGGGTCTGGAGGACAAGCCTAGCAATCTCTCCTGTCATCCAGCGGAGGAGTGTTGCAATATCAGCCGCTCTTCCTGGGCAAAGGTCATTGGTCAAAGGTCAGGGGGATCTCAGCCATCGCTTCAGGCACAATAGCCCTTTTTTTTTTAAAAAAAAAGGTTTCAGCTCGTGAAACAGGAGCAACTCGAATGCCTTAGTCAGTAACTGGTACTCCATTAATATCAAAACCAAAAGAAAAGCTTTATTTCCAAAGCCATCCTTTACCACCTTTGCAAACTGAAAACATCCCTAAAAATATCCCTTTATCAGGTGGGTATTGCCTGGTAACAGTACAACAAACAAACTGCTGAATGTCTGATAGAATGAGCCAGTTTATGGTATTTCCCTTCAGGCAGAACGACACAAAGGTCACAGCACTAAAGCAATATAGGCTGGGTAATATTAACAGTACGAAGCTACTTCTAGTACACACACACACACACACACACACACACACACACACACACACACACACACACAGGTGTGTAGGTCACACACCCTAACAACATCTTTCGGTGGACAAAATAAACGCCCGATAGCAAGTCAAATCTTGGAATGCAGCACAGCGCCAGGACAGCTAATATAACAAATGGCTTTACATAAATAAAAACCAAAAAAAGGACATAAGACTGGTGCATAAACACAGAGCTTTGGGGTGAGGACCACAACAGGAAATTACATCATGTCACAGGACTCCATCGCTTACATTGGTGATTATGCCCGGACAAGGTGCAGCGTCATGCTGCGAGAAGAACAGCATTAGCTACTCCAAGGGAACACTGCAGACTCCTCCCCCCCCCCCCCACTTCCATCTCCTGTTCTTAGGCTTTACCCACAATGCAGCTTCCTGGCATTGTAGGCTTCCTGAAACCAGTGCAGGTGTGCTCACTTGGGGGTGGGGGGAGGGGCAAAGTCCGACAGCCAGGGAGAGTTAGCTTAGCATGGCTCCGAAACTTGAACTGGGTGTAAAGTTTCGCTTGGAAGCAACTATGTCGTTATGTCTTTTTTGCTTAACGGGGAGTGCAGGACTCCAACATCTGGCCATAAACAGCTCGTGTATACAGCTAACCCAGGGACTGTTCCAGAACAAAAGGCAACAGGGAGGCAACAGCGAGCGAGACACGGACACGAAATCAGAAGCACGAAACAAACATTTGCCAGCTGCCCCAAGCAGACGTGCATCACGCTGAATAAAAATTCATAAAACAAATGAAAAAAAAAATCATAGCATCTGAAGGGCGGATATCGGAGTCGTGCCAACATGACCAATCATGAAGCACGTTTAAGACGAGGTTCAGGTTAAACTTCAACAGGTACGAGACACATACACTGAATAACTGATCAATGCATTGAGCAGCTGCTTTTTTAGTCAGGTAACCTTGCGTAGGCTGTGTGAAATGAGCATCGTTTCACATTTACAGACTCAGCTTCTCAAAAAAAAGTTAATAAAAAAATCCATTGCTCAATTATTAACATGGCATCACAAAGGTGCTTAAAACGGGGTGTATTCTGGGAACCACAAATAACATCTGATCTTCAGTGGATGTTTTTTTCCGCCCAACAACTAGTGATGTGTCTTCACACGTCTAAGGGCAGAACAAGCATGAGGGGACTCTGACACACTACATGACTAACGGGGACACAGCTGTCAGTAATCTGAAGAAAAAGAACAAAAAAAAAAAAAAAAAAACTACGTGCAAGTTGTGCAACTCCAACTAACTTGTTAAACTTGACGATGGACTGAACCAACTATTATTCAGAGCACAAAGAAAAACAACTTGGAGACGTGGAGTAAAGCAGCCTTAACATTATTTTTCAAAAGGAATTCTTATACAGGGGGTGGTAAGAGTCTGTCTACACAATAGATTACACAAATGTTCATAAACACTTTCACTTTGCACCCTGTTGGCCAAAACTGACCTGAACGAAGGGAGCGGATTATTTCAGACACCCACCGTTACGGCGCAACTGATCGCCACAAGTCAAAATGAGCCAGTGCCCAAGACTGACCTGGGCTGAGGAGGAAATTATGAAAGACCGCCTTAGTCACAGTGTAGGATATGGATCTCAGCCCTTTACCTTCTCTGGCCCAGCTGCAGGAGTCCGCTTTTTAACGTCACGCTTTCACAGAACACGGCAGGTTGCCCACCAACCTCCAACCAGGAAAAAGTGCTTTGCTGCTAGAACATACTGCCATGTGGACGAACTGCAATGGTACTGCGTGCCGCCAGTGGTAGTACAGTGGTAAACCCAAACTGACATTCTTGGCAACTACCTGTAATCCAAAGATGTTTGGATATCAAATGATGTGCGTGGCATTTAATAACGCATACCTGCAGCACAAAAAAGTGGCACAGCCGCATCCTTGAGCGAAAGCGGCTAACTTTAATTGCTTCAATAAACTTCCCAGGATAGACGGATAGAAATAAAGAACTAAGCTATTATCAGAAATATTCACAAATATCAGAACAGTGTATTATGACATGTTTTCATTCACCTGGCTAGATAAAATGAGAAGTACCTAAGTTTCTAAAATAACAAAAACTAGTTGAATGACTTTGCGCCGCAGAGGTAACATTAGGGACTCGGAGCGGGAAATGCGACGGTATGAAGGTGAAGCCTCAAAGCCGAAATCTGCCGCAAAGTCGCGGCCTCGATGCGAGCCGGCGACTCACGGCCTCAGCGCACAGACCCAGAGCCGGACGCTGCCACAGCTCCTCCCTCCCGGGCAACGCCGTATTTAACCTCCCGACTAAGGGCAGGGTGTGTCGCAGTGTGGCCCAACTTATGGGTGTGGAGCACCAGGGAAAAGAAAAGCGTAATGCAGAAACAAAGAACCAAAGAAAAAAAGTCTGAGAAATTACTAAATATCCTGGCTTCAAAAACCTAAATGACTCACCATGTTTAACTTGTAGGGATTCTGTAACATACGACTGAAATCATACATGAAAAAGAACAACGATCTTCCAACAGTGACAAAGAAGACATACCTCTCATCAAAAAAAGGAAAAAAGTGCTCTTAAGGAAAGCCAGCCTAATGGTCTGTAATTGTTTGTCCTGGAGGTTGATATGATCAAAATTTGGGCGTGCGCACATTCCTGAAAGCCGGTTTCCTTTTCGGGCATGGAGTCAAAGGAAGGCAGAAACCACAGTGTCCCAGCCAAAAAATATGCTGAATGTGAGATTTGCAGTTCGGTGACTGTCTGTTAAATCTCAATAAAACACAATTTGACACCAATACTGAATAATTTTTTGCTCTGAGGCCTATTTAAGTGAAATTTATAAAGAAAATTTAATTTTTCCTGTACTGTAAACATCAGATGGTATGTGTGTAAAAGTTGGTGATTTCTTAATAAGAATATTTTGTAGTAATGTGAATGGTTGGGCTGATCGCTTT
>JAODUD010000045.1:2064359-2081787 GCA_026784285.1 Stomatorhinus walkeri
TTAAATGTGGCCTTAAAACTCACTTATTTAAAAAGGCCTACTCTTGATTTTATTTGTGGTGATTTTATTTGCTGCTCGTTTTTTTGTAGCACTTTGAGATTGTTTTTCAATGGAAAGTGCATTAGAAAAAAAATGTATTATTATTATTATTATTATTATTATTATCATTTGTGTTAGTTGCATTTGGGGTTGTCCTTCGCTGCATCCTAGGCTACGTAAACATTCGTTATACAACTTCGTGCATTTAAATTTAAACATTCCTCGTGTTTGACGTAAACATTAGTCATCACTGATGCAGTGTAATGTGGTCTATATATTTAGCCAAAGGCCACTTCCATACATTATCTGCCAGTGTGGATAAAGCAGGTACTTTAAGGGTGCTGCACTTGCCTTTTTAAGGGTTGGGACACACTTGGACACTTGCACTAAGCTGTGTGGTAGGGTTTATGTGTGTACTTGGTGGGGCTAATGGGACAAAGCCTGGATCTCCCACGTCGTCGTAGCGAATCACAACATGGCACCAGCTATTTGCCCCACCCACTCTCACCCCATATTCGATGGCCAGGTCTGTGTGCTCGTCTATGTCAACCTTCGCCATGACAACACGTCCCTGCTGCTTGGCAACTGCTTTCTCCAGCCGGGGACCAAGGATCTTACAGGGACCACACCATCTGTTAAAAGACCCAAGAATGAAATGTATGGAGATGAAAACGGGAATGATGGAGGGGGGGATTAAGAGATGACTTTACTATTGTGTCTTTAATGTGTCGGTCTAAAATGAAATACGATTTTTGTCTTACAGCAAGGAAAGTACATTGTGAAAAAAGAATATAACCATCCATCATTATCCGCCGCTTATCTGTGGTCGGGTCGAGGGGGCAGCCGTCTAAGCAGGGATGCCCAGACCTCCCTCTCACCAGCCACCACCTCCAGGGGAATCCCAAGACGTTCCCAGGCCAGCTGACCTCCTCAGGGAGCCATCCTAGATAGGTGACGGAACCACCTCAACTGGCTCCTTTCGATGTGGAGGAGCAGCAGCTCTACTTTAAGCCCTCCTGAATGTCCGAGCTCCTCACCCTATCTCTAAGGCTGAGCCCAGCCACCCTGTGGAGGAAACTCATTTCTGCTAGTTCTATACGCGATTCATTTGGTCCCTACCCAGAGTTCATGACCATAGTCAAGGGTGCAAACATCAACTGAAAGGTAAATCAATGCTGTGCCGGTTCACCTGCCGATCTCCCGCTCCCTTCTTCCCTCACTCTGAGATACTTAAACTCCCCCATTTGAGGCAGTAACTCATTCCTCATCAGGAGAGGGCAATCCACCCTTCTCTCTCAGGGGTGCTGACTGTCATCTCCGTCACCTCACAATCAGCCACAAACCACTCCAGTGCATGTTGCAGGCCACATCCCGACGACGCAAGAAACAATTTTATTTAAAATATGTACTCAAGATTTTGTATTTTATACCATAATGTGTTTGCCTAATATTGACAGATACCTACTGTGCATGGAAGTCAACTAGTACAGGCACATCGCTGTTGATGACCCTCTCTGTGAAGTCCTCGCCGTCCTGCACGTTGAATGACACCCCGCGACAGGGTGCGAGGGGCAGCGGCCGCGACAGCACGCAGGAGGGCGACAGGAATCGCGACGTGGCCTCGGGGCGGCGGGCGACGGCTGATGCACGGCGAGCAGCCGAGATGGGGAAGCTGCTAAGTCTCGACAAGCGGGAGCAAAATCCGCCGGCGACCCGTCTGCAGGCCATCTAGGAAAAGACAATGCAGGACCGAACAGATTAACGCTGCAACGCGTTACACTTCGCCTCAATGCCACAATTATCCGCCAGGGCACAATGGACAATGACAGCACTATAAAATGTCGGCAAATTCACTGGGAGTAATGACAGTCGCTATTTGATAAACACAACTCTAAAAGAAAGTGCAAGATGTGCTACAACTTCTAATACAGGAAACATGGAGGGTTATAAATATGTACGCAAGCTGTCCCGTCAAATACACTGGCAGCCTTCGTCACGTGGTCTGCCGTGCCTAGTTATCAAACTAAATATTTTCACATTAATATAATCCTATTCTTCTAGTTTCTCGTTAATCTCTGCTTCATATATGTGTTAGAAACCTGTGATGGTCGATTTCTAAATGTATTTCTATTTAGTTTTTTTCTCGATAACACTGATATTTTTGACATCTTTCTCATTAGTATTTTCTGATCTGAAACTCGGCACAGCACTTTTTGCCGGAATCCATTCGCCTCCCGTTCATTCTTCCTTATAAAATAACTAGGCGATATTAAAATAGCGCGATACCTACCATGCTTACCCACTTCGCTCGCGGGCAGGTCGCCTTGATGTACTTCCGCTCACAGCGTGCAAATGACAGGCACATGTTATAGCGGCCCCTTCAGGGCAACTTCAAAATTGCGGGGAAAGCGTTTCTCGGTTTCCTAACCGCATATTTAGTGTATAATATATTTCAATCACGATTTGTTTACACATAAAACAATCTATATTAGTACCTCTGGTACAGTACGATGCCTATCCGAAGTACGATGCTGATAGGGTCTTGCACTTTCATTTACGGTTTGTCGTAATGTCGAAGCTGTTCTACTACTTGTTGAATTAAATGTAGGTTCACAATAAAAATGAAGACAAGCCAGTATATTGTTTTTATGTGTAGAGAATCTCTTTCCAATAACAACTGTGATAATGATGATAGTGATGATCTTTCCGGTGACTGTAAAGATGATGATGATGACCTCAGTAGAACATAAACTCTTTCAACCCATCTGTCCATCTACAGGTATTTATTATTGATGGTGCGATGGAAATAGAAAAGCTGGTACAGGGACCGAACATCTTTTATGTCAGAGAGGAGGATGGGATGAAAGAGAGAGGGATGAAGGCAAGCAACGGGGTGCGGAGACAGATGGAGGCCGCAGAGTGAAAGGGCCGGAGGACGGAGCACACAGGCGACAGAGGAACACAAATAAACACGAGAGCTCACCTTGCCTTCTCCACACACTCACCAGGGTGAAGGTAAATGAACATAAGCTTCCTCTCTGCTTTTTTAAAACAGAATCTCCAGCAATTTTATGCCAGCAACAACCAGTAACTCAGCTCAGCAGATATATTTATCTTATAAGTTTCTGTTTTGATTTTGATTTGATTGATATTTTATTTTTGTGCTCGTGCAAGCTGGGCTGCTGACCAAGCTGATTATCAGTATATAAGTATTAATATATTGTAATATTTTAATATATTAGTATTCATAATTAATTTAAATATAATTGTACTAATATCTTTTACTGCATGTGTCTCAGTGGCTGAGAAACTTAAAGAATGCATTAATATTAATTCCTAGTCAGAGGCTCCCATATATATATTTTTTTAATGAGAAAACATATTGTTTGAATAATATCTTGCACCGTGGAAGAATAAAAAACTGAATATTGAGCAGAGGTTTCAACCAACTAGTAGAATAATTTGTGACTGTGACTCTTTAAACTCACCTGGTTGGTTGGAACAAAATTTTGGTCGGGATTTTTACTCTCTAGACCTGAATTACCCATCTCTGATTTTGAATGATGAGTGCTGCTTTGGATACAGACTGAACTGTGGAGACCACCAGCAATAAGAGGACGTTCACTCTGTCTCTCTGCCTGACCAGCCAAAGAGATGCAGGAGCAGAGCACAGAGTGGGGCGCTGGGCTTGGGGGGAGGACAGGAGGCTGTTGGGTTGATGCCCAAGGCCGCGAGGCTGGAGATAATGATGTATCAGGGATGAAAAGGCTCAGCCAAAGCCTTTGCCCCCCACCTGTCTTCCAGAGCATCAGGGGCCTTACGGGAACTTCCACCAACCTGCCCCCTCATCGTCGCCTGAGGTCCATATTCCGCCGCTCCAGAGCTGTTCTGCCCACAGATGCCAACACAGAGACCCAAAGGTGTGGGTTTCCTCACCTGGATGTGCTAAGAGCTGAGCTGCTAATGCAGGCAGGCATCCCCAGGACAGATACCCAGCCAGCACACGACAGTCCCGCTGCTCAGTCAACCAGCTTCCAGCTCATCACTCCCTCTATGCTCCACTGGGAGGGGAAAGGCAGGCGGAGTGGGGTGATCTCCCCCCTCGGGCAACCCGGAGAGTCTGGGTGGAGGAAAAGAAGAAGGAGAAGGAGGACAGAAGGGACTGGAACACAGCCCGACACATCGGACCAACCAGGCAGCCTGGTGCTGCCCTCAGAGGGGTCAAAGGAAGCGGAACTTTGTCTGTGGCTCCAGGATCTGGAGATTACAGACCGTGCCAGGAAGAGGCCTTCTGTGACCAGTGACAACCAGCGGGGCTGGACCAATCTGGGTCCTTTGCTGGGCAGAAGAGAGGTGGGCCAAGGGGTAGGCCTTGGGATATGCCTAGGAGCAGGCCTAGAGACAGGCCAAGGAGCAGGCTTTGGTACAGGCCTAGGAGCAGGCCTAGGGACAGGCCAAGGGGCAGGCCTTGGGACAGGCCTAGGAACAGGTCTTGGGGCAGGCCTAGGGACAGGTCTTAGGGCAGGCCTAGGGACAAGTCTTAGGGCAGGCCTAGGGACAGGCCAAGGGGCAGGCCTTGGGAAAGGCCTAGGAACAGGTCTTAGGGCAGGCCTAGGGACAGGCCAAGGGGTGACTCAGAGGCCAGACAGGCGCCCTCACTTCCTGCCTCCCATTATTCAGTCTGGTTCACTCCTGGAGGTGCCCCTGTTTCTCCCCGAAAACTCTCCCCCACCCTCTCCATGTTTGTCCCCCAGTGACCCATTCTCCCCGCTACCAGTGCCACAGCCCTGTCTGGCAGCCTGGAAGAGAAGAGCCAAGTGGTAAAAACTCCTGTAGCTCAACAGGCAGATGGTTGTGCTCACAAAACAAAAGAGCAGACACAAACCGTAACCTTTCCCGAGGAACAGACACAAACCGTAACCTTTCTCTCTACCGTAGCTTGCTTTGGATAAAGGTGTGCTGTAAAAGCATTAGAGGGCATTACTACATTAGTTCAGCTAACATAATTGAGATGATGCAGGTACTTTGTGTAATACACTAATGATACATCTGATACATGCTTGCTACACAAAGTAAAGCAAATGATTTTGAGATTTCTTGTTGTTTTTGTAAACAAAAAAATTCAAAGATTATGACTTTAATCCTCATTACACATTTAATTGTTTGTATGCTAAACATACATAATTAGCCCCCAAAATGCTTGCATTTCTGTCCTTTGCTTTCAAACCTCCACCAGTAGGTGGCACCCTTGCTGCAACCAGTCAGCGAATGTGTTGCAGACTGTGAGCCCAAGTCAGCACCAGCGTGGTGATATCTACCAACTAGTGTGCAAGTTTATGTTTCATGACGTCTTATAAGCAGTCATAAATTCATTGGAGCCCCCGTAACCCATGGCAAACTAAGACAACAAAACAGAACCAAGTCCCGGCAAAGCGTTTGCTGAGATGCAGTGGATGTCTGGGGTGGATTCATGCAAACTCGTTTGTATTGCACTTTGAACTGTTGTTGAATGTCTAGGGCAGAATTCCAGATTCCAGTCCTGGAGAGCAAGTCTGTTACACAGTTTGCAGATTTCCCTGCTTAAACACACCTTATTCAGCTCATCATCCAATTGCCAGGTTTGCAAGGTGTGCTTGAGCAGGGAAATCTGCAAACTGTGTAACAGACTGGCCCTCCAGGATCGGAATAGGGGAACCCTGCTCTAGGGATTGTTACATTCTGATGCAGCTTTTCAGACTGCAATATTCCACGGTACAGAAGTAGGGACTCTGCCGGCCTCTCTTACTATCATATGACACAAGATTATGATGTAAAATAGCAACTTAATATGGGGCAAAGTACAGGAGCTGACTGATTACTATAAAAGAGAATGCTTTGCTGAGGAAGTCACATCTAGTGAAGGTGATAAGGTAAAATAAAGATATTAGCATTTAATTGTGGTGCACATACTCTCTTCTGGTCAAATTCTGTTTGTGTCTGTGAATATCTACTTTGTGGGCGTGTATGTGTTTGAGATGCCCTGCCCTCACTGGCCAGTGGTGAGCTTATTCCTTGCAAATTTCACAGGTAAATTTTCGAAGTAAATTATAGAATTGCCAGCGCAGGATCTCCCACATGTGTAGTCTGTGTCTGTGTGTGACTGTGTTACAATGTACTGCCAGGTGTTGACAGTCAACACCATACAGTAGTGTTTCCCAATCTAGTCCTTGGGGACCCGCAGACAGTCCATGTTTTTGCTCCCTCCTACCAGGAGCTGGGAGGAAGCAAAAATGTGGAACATCTGTGGGTCCCCAAAGACTGGACTGGGAAAACTGCCGTAGAGGTGTGCTAAGGGGCGTGGCAAATTCTCCCCTTGAACAAACAACATGTAGCACCTGTTCTGCTCTCTCTCTCTCACTCATACATGCTCTCATGTCCACAGTCCAAAGGTCTCCCTCCAAACCTAGTTGTTTTTTCCCTTAGCTTTGCTATCGACACTGAGTTGCCAGTGATTTAATCCAGGTTCTTCGGCAAACACGGAGCTGATTTCCTCTTCATCTCTCTCTCTGCATATTTTCCCTTTGCATTCTCAAAGAAGAAAGCTTTCCCTGTCCACTGCTCACTCTGCCTGTCACGAGCTTGTTTTTTGGGAACATGGTCTTTTGATCACCAAGCCTAAGTCACACTCTCCATCTTCTAAAGATCTTCAGAGCTGGAGCCAGAACTCTTACTGATCTCCAGCAAATGGACCTTATTCCAAAAATAATACAATAGGGACACTAAATAATACTACTACTAATAAATAATACTAATAGGGACTCTCATTGGATTAATGTCTCTGCATAGAACACTTTCCATTGCCTATGTACCACCCTTAGAATGATGGCGTGACCTCATCTGTCCTTAACAGGTGAATGTGTGTTTCTACTGGGTGTAGCAGTCTGAACTTAGGCCAGACAGACTGGTTGTGTTTGATGAATCCAGAGCCAATGAGGTAGAAGAATAAATGCAGCATTGCCAAGGACACGTCCGCACACACACACACATACAAACACACACACACATATGTGTGTGAATGTGTGTGTGTAAATTTGAAATATGTATAAGTATATTCATGTATAAGTATGCTCAGGGTCAAGTTCAGCTAAACAATAGCAGTGTGTTTAATGTTGTTCTTGTGTCACTGTGTTAATCGCTGTGCATTTAGACATTGTCACTGGTTACCGTATCAGCGTGATTACGGCTGCGCTATTTCTGACGGTATCAGTGTACTTTGTGTCAAGCCGGGCGGTGTGCGGACACAATGTGCTCA
This sequence comes from Stomatorhinus walkeri, assembly GCA_026784285.1. NCBI lineage: Eukaryota > Metazoa > Chordata > Actinopteri > Osteoglossiformes > Mormyridae > Stomatorhinus > Stomatorhinus walkeri. The sequence continues at coordinate 2,071,690 of JAODUD010000045.1, forward strand.
GAATGTTTCTCTCTTTGTTCTCACCTCTTGCATTCCCGACATTCTCACATCAATAGAGGCCAGTCTGAGAAAAATGGAAGAATGGGGTGCGCCTAGCGCGTGGAGATCGGGTGAAAGAAAGTGCTACTTGGAAGGCAGTCAGCAATGATCGAGTAATTAACAGGAGGAGTTCAAACAACTGACAGGCCAAAAGGGAAGAAGAGGTAGATGCTGACAGACGAATTCATAAAGGAAGACATAGAACAACTCGAAATTGAAGCGACGCTAACAATTAGTATAAGTATAGGAACCCATATGAGAAGAGGCAGTATGATAATCTATCGCTATTTAAAGCAGAAAATAAATCTTTCTCGTGCGTATGCATTATGTAATAATAATCTTAATCGTCCTCAACATCAATAAATATTTGCGTTGATATATATTGTAATAATCGCAAACATTTTTAACTGAATGTGTGCAATAATTCATTTTCATTGGCGACATTTCTAAGCTGTATAACCACGTAGTAATTACAATATAAATCAGAATTCAATTTTTCTTGCTGTGCAGTAGGCGAAACTAGGAATATTGTGTGAAATGTATATCAATAATGTTTCAATAAATTATTGGTAAATAAACTGACACTGAGTATGGGCCTGTTTGGAATGTAGTAATAATTTTTTTATGAATGACTGCATTCATGCAGAAACCCAGCTTTATCCATCCGTGAGTTGTAGACTCCGCCCCCGACCAGCGCGCTCGGAGGTGGAGCCGTAATATCACTGGGGTGCTATAAAAATCACTAGCTAATTATTTGAATTATATAACTGCTTGGGGTGACCAACCAGAGCGGCGTTACAAAGACCCAAGTACAAAATTACGCAGAGAAATAATTGCTTCAGTTCTGGTTGACTTTAGATATACCACAGCTATACCTGACTGGCACGTCTCCGTTTTATCGTTTAAAACAAACGTCATTGTATTTCAGAATATCTAGTAACGTGCCAAAACAAACAGTACGTGTGATTGATATTTCAAACTCCAGCAATCAATATGGAGAAAATCTTCTACGTGTCTATTTTTACACTGGGAACATTCAGCTTGGTAAGTGCACTTTTTGTTTGTTTCTCGTGACAAAGGGGCTCAGTGTAAACATTCACCACGTGAGCTTAAGTGCGCATTTACCGATTATGTCCTGGCATTGCGATCGTGCTCACGCAAACTACTCTAAACTCTTAAAATATCTGATAACAGCGCTTAAGCATATTTAAACGGACAGGTCTTTCAATTACGCGTCGATATGCGTTATGTATATGGATCAAATTCTCCTTGCGAAGTACGTGGAGTTTGATGTAAGGTACCCATCAGCAAAAGTGGTTCTCGAAATGCACAACAGAAACGTGTAGTAATGTAATGATACACTCTAATTATCATAAATCTGGTATTCAAATAGTCTCTGTTTATCTTTTTACAATCTCTAAATAACACAACAGAGAGACAGCAAGCGTGTGCGTTCTAATTAGTTCTGTGGCATATAAGCTTAAATAGGAATTGTACCTGGGTCTAAATGAGCAGAAATGGAAAGGAAAGTTCTATAGGCAACATATCGCTCTTAAAATAGGTTTAGTCCAGCCCTGGAAACAATTTTCTTCTGGCTGCTGGTCACTTGAGCAGAATCCCTTGGATGAGCCGTGTGTAAAAGAGCGAAATTCTCTCATGTACGTGTTTTCGGGCCAAGCGGTTGAACTGATTAATAACGACTTTGCGGTAACGGTCGGAGTCAAGTTCGAGTCCAAAACCCGTTGCACGTATGATATTCCACTTTTGCGCACCATTTGCACCGCTCAGAATATTCCTGGACGCGGTAAAAGGCGCGAAAAGGGTTTTCACCTGAGGCGGCCTGCGGAATCGGGTTTCGGCTGTGAGATGATATGCCTGGCAGGTTTGCTCAGTCCCTTCCTGAGCAGAAAGTGTACACGGATGCCAAGTGAAATGTGATGTTCTCCGGGGTGGTTTTAAATAACCTGTTGTGTGCCGAGAGCTGCCTCTCAGAGCACAACATATGAAACCAGATCAAACGCATCTGTTTTTAGGCAGATTTCAAGACTGGGTTCAATTCCCCCCGGAGCATCCCTCGTATTTCCCTGAACATTCTCCTGCTTCCTGAATAGAGTTGCCTCACAACCTTTGTGACTCATCCCCCTCGCTTTTGTAGGTGGGGGCAGGCTGCCCCACTGTATGCAAGTGCCCAGTATTGGCTGCCATCTGCCCTCTGGGGGTGAGCCTGGTACTGGACAAGTGCAGCTGTTGCAAGGTATGCGCAGCACAGCTGAACCAGGACTGCGGACCGGTGCGGCCCTGCGATCACCACAAGGGACTGGAGTGTAACAATGGGAATGGCGCCACCTATGAAAGCGGCATCTGCAGGGGTGAGAGAGGTCAAGTTGCTGGGGCTTGATTGGGCAGAGGGATTGAGTGGCAGGTATATCTGGGAAATATTTGTATTACGTTTACTTATTTAGACACTTTTATCTAAAATGCAATACGTTTGCAGGGTCAGCCAGTGCCTGGAGCAATAGGGAGTTAAGGTACTTTGCTGCAGTGGCATCACTTTGCCGATAGTGGGATTTGAACCCACAACCTCACGGATACAATTGTAATCGGCAGAGTCACAGCCCCCTATTATATTTGTGTGCTGAGCAGAGATGCATTTTAAAAGCCCAGGTTGCAGGTTTATGGATGTTTACAGTACTAGTTTTCATATTGCCTCTCACAGCTGCAACCTGACTGATCGTCAAACCATTTCCTTAATTGCCGGCGGTGCTGGTGGGGGCCCAGTCATCTTTGCTGGGGAGTGATCAAGTAGAGGGTATTTCTGTCATTTGGGAGGTGTCCCTAAATAAAGTGAGACGTTAGCGTGGGGCACAGTTCTTTTTTTGGGGGGGGGGGCATGCGAGGCTCGAATGGGGAATGGAGCTGGGCAGCATCGCCAGGATTCTCGTGGGGGCTAAGAATAGGGTCGCCTTCAGAGAATGTGGGGGGGGGGGGGCGTCTCATCTCTATGGCCCCACTGGATTCTCGATGTATTTGTCAGTAAGCTGTGGCTTTCTGCAGCTTTCAGAATAGCTTTTGCTAAAGTGCTAACCTTAAATGGAGTGCAGGCCGTGCGTACGTACATATGTATACACATTTTGCGTATGTACAGTATGTGCTTCTTTCTGATTGGCTGCAGCGAGGCAGGAGGGTCGGACCTGTGAATTCAGAGGCAGAATTTACCAGCATGGTGAGAGCTTCCAGTCGGGCTGCAAGCACCACTGCACCTGTGTGGATGGGGGGATCGGATGCATGTCCCTCTGCCCTACCCTCAAGCCCCGTGCCACACCCTCTTGCCCCTTCCCCCGCCTGGTCAAGGTGCCAGGGCAGTGCTGTCCTTCTCTTAAGTGCCACAAGGGGGTGCTGTCTCTGCCTCCAGCTGGTCAGCCGCTGTCTTCATACCCGTACAAAAAGGACGAAGTACTTGGCAATGAGATTTTGGATCCTGGGAAAGACTGGGAGAAAAAGCGAACCTACAAACACCTGGGAGGTAAAGCAGGGACCCTCTCTAGAAGCAGATGTGGACATTTCAGGTCAAGAAAGTAAAAATCCAGACCAAGATTTCGTTTCAACCAACGAAATCGTTTCAACCAATACAATTATCATACAAGTTTAGTATAAAAAGTTGCTTTCACAGAGTACTTAACTGGTTGATGTACAGTGATATGTTAATATGGTGTATTTATTGTTATTAAAATACATTTATATGTAGTAATACAGATTATTTCCTGGAACGGTTCCCAGTTCAAGGCTGCTTTCGCTTTCCCCCGCAGAATGGAAGCACTCTGCCAGTCATTGTGTTGTCCAGGTAACAGACTGGTCCCAGTGCTCACGAAGCTGTGGGCTGGGTGTGTCCTCCCGCGTCACCAATGACAACACGCGGTGCAAGCCGGCGAAAGAGACACGACTGTGCATCCTGCGGCCTTGTGGGTCACGCCCCCCCCCAACCAAGGTGTGTCTCACACAAATGTCTGCATTCTAGACTTATAGAACCATAATCCCAGTTTTTAGCAACGCAGAGAATCTGGTTTTGTCAGGTGACCATTTTCTTGAGGGTTGAATTGTGACCCAAAATTACAATTTCACTGATCATTAATAAATTTGCATGTTTAGAATGTGCAGTTCGGCCGGTCAGCACGTTCCCCGGGACGTGTGCAGTCTGGCCAATCGGCGCGTTCCCCGGGACGTGTGCAGTCTGGCCAATCGGCGCGTTCCCCGGGACGTGTGCAGTCTGGCCAATCGGCGCGTTCCCAGGGCGCGTCTGTCTGCAGCAAGGCAAACGCCCTGTGTGTGTTTCCTTCATTCTGATGCTGATTGCTAGGCAAGCATGTCTGGGAGTATCTGAAGTGAACTCTGAGGGTGTCAGCACAGTTTGTATTCCTGGTATTCTTAGTGCAGAGGTGGGTAGTTCAGGTCCAGAAAGTATAAATCTAGATCAAGATTTTGTTTCAACTAATCATTTGAGTACTTTGTCACATTACAGTGAATTGGTGTTACTTGCAAGGTTTTTTTTAACCAACATGCCTTATTTTCTCTGGCTTCCACAGATGGGGAAGAAATGCTCACGCACCCACCAGCCAGCACAGCCCATTAATTTATCTTACGGCAGCTGCCGCAGTGTGCAGCCATACCTGCCGGGATACTGCGGCGACTGCGCAGACGGCCGCTGCTGCTCCCCCCACCACACGCTCACGCAGCCCGTGCTCTTCGCCTGCGCAGATGGCAAGCGGCTGGAGCATGACGTCATTTTTGTGCGCTCCTGCAAGTGCTCAGAGTCATGTGACCACCCCAACAGGGCCGGCCCCCTGTCCCAGCGCTGGGTTCACGGGGGCACCAAAAGGTTCACAGACTAGAACCTCCTTACCGGGGCGGCCTGATAGGTCGGCTCAAGAACAACAGATCTCAGTCCCAAAATCTGTGAAGAGAAACTATTGTGTGATTTCCCTCTGATACAGAGAAGTTAGGCCTGGTTCACTGTCATTTGTCACACCGTGGATTGAAATTTCAGGATCTGCAGGACACCTTCAGACCGGAGTTAGTTTTGCTCTTAGGCCTCCCGCTCATCCGGGATTCGCAGCATGGGCCAGTCCACGTTGTGGGTGATCAGATGGAAAATTAAGTAGCTATAGACTGTCTATGCAAGCGGGCCCGATCCACAGAGGCATCAGGACACTGTCTGGCTGTTAACACATTTCCGTGGCCTTGAGAGAAGTTAGAAAAGCCCACGTGGTTTATGTCTGGGCTTAGTTGCATGTTTGTCATTTTAGAGAAATGTTGGCAGCACAGATGAAATCCTCCGGCATCTCGGTAAATTAACAGGCATAAACCAAGAGACATTGAGCAGTGCACGTGCAGCCGATTTCGCTCCCCCTCGAATGCGAGTGTGGTCCGATCACCCTCGGATTAACCGGCCCTCCGGTCGGAGGGGAAGGCACGTTGTTGATCGAGGCTCTCTACCCGCCAGGCCAGGAACTGCGGCTGTTTGCACAGCCGGGTTTCATTCCTGCCACAAGTGGTGTGCAATTTGCCAAATGTGGCGCGGCAAACTCCGGGCTTCCCGTGTCCAAGCGTCTGCTGGCCGGGTGGGTCAGGATGGCCGTGCCGGACCCAAAGAATGCCCAGGGTTGTTATGGATGCAGATCAGAAGAGGCAGTCACCGAGGAAAACCTGTCGCCTTCCAATCTGCGGGTGGGCCCCCCCTGACACCGTCGAGCCCCTCGCCTGCCCAGGCAGAGCCTTCCAGCATTCAAATCAAAATACAAGGCAGCAAAGCACTGCACTTCAGGACGACTCTCCTTCGAGAAACCCATCGTCTAACAGTAAAATTATACTCTCATTAATTTTGTTATAAAGGATCTGTCACCATCTTCAAACTATATGCATATGCACCAACAATAATCACGTGTCTGTCATCTATGCCTCCACACCTCAGACACTCACTGACTGCCAATTAGTGTTGGGGAAACTACAAATGTAATCAACTACAGACAGTTTAGGCACAGAAAGTACAAATCCATGCCAAGATTTTGTTTCAACCAAGCAGTCGAGAATAGAGTCAGAGTGCACAACTGGTCGGCTGAAACAAAACCTAGTTTCTGGTGCTGATCTTTCCAGCGCTGTCTGTAATGGGTCGTGAACAACACCCCCAGTCTGGCTGCCAGTTCAGGTCTGGCCCTTAAACCCACAGGCACAGCGCATGCTGCCATCTCCGTTGACTGCTACTGTACACACGAAACCATGCACGCTTAATTCAGGACCCCGGCAGAACATACGTGACCAAACTTTAGCAGACGACCACGTCTTACGTACCTGCCTGTGCAGCCCAACCTCACAGCCACCTGGACCCTAACCCAGATGGCTTTGGGCACGAGGCAGGGGAGGACGCCAGTCCATCATATGACACACAAAGGACAATTTAGAGATGCAGTCCTTCTGGGGGGGGGGGAAATTGACACCAAATAAAACAGGCGCTGGGTTGAAACCTGTCACTACAGCAGTTCAGATTAGTTTTAGAACGGCGTTTTTCTCCACCCCTCGTAAAAACCAGAATGCATGTTTATACAGCTTAAATCCCTGTCGAAATTTTACAAAGCCAGCCATTGCTCCTGTCATTTCACTATACCTATAACTGAAGTTAAGCCTTTTGGGATACGTCAGCTGTTCGGTTCCGTCGGAAGGCTCATCAAAACTCACACAGGCCTGAAGAAGGTGACGTTTCCCCTCTTTGGCAGTTACGATCTACAAGTGACCAGCCATAAATAGTCCCCCCCCCGGCAGTGACCGTCTGATTCTAAGCCAATAACAAACAGCTGTGGTATTAATCCCAAAGACACGGCATGACCCCTTAGCAGCACCGGGCTGCCATATAAATAAACCACAGCACTGACATGATCCTCAGAATTAAAAACCCTTTAAATCTAAGTTTGCCTAAATGCTTTGAAAGCGTCAGACATGCCAAAGACTTACAGCCAACCAATGAACATTGTATAAAATGTTTTAATTCCTTTAACCAAAAACTACAATTGACAAAAAATTTAAAACAAAAAAATTAAAAACAGGACACTCCCCAGAAAAATAAAATAAGCCTTGCACCTGTGAACAGAGGGGAGGGAAACTTTTAAAATGGCGTCGTCTTCAAAAATACATTTGGGATTAGGGTCTTCATTGGACTGGAACGCTCATCTGGACTGTTCAACTGCAATGAGACATGGCCAGTTAGTCTCCGCTCTCACTGGGGACATGCATTCATCAGCCTAAATGAACAACACCAGCGTTTCCCCCCCTAGTCGGTCCAGGATCAAATACATGGACTGTCTGGGGGTCCCTGAGAACCAGGTTGGGAAGCGTTATGACAAACGACTAGACAAAAACTCACTGTAAGTGGAGATGTCAATCTCTTCCGGCAGCTCGGCCACGTTGACCTCGAAACGGTCCTGCACGTCGTTCAGGGTCTTTGCGTCCGTCTCGTCCGACACAAACGTCACAGCCAGACCCTTCGTCCCAAACCTTCCTGCACGGGCGACCTGGAAAGAATTGGAAGGTGCCATCGTTTGAACCCCTTCAGTGGACATTTCATTACAGGTTCCACGTCCAGGACCGTGGTCCACAGCCACAATGTCCCCCAAAAGCCAGCACTCACCCTGTGGAGGTAGGTGTCAGAGTCTTCAGGCATGTCATAGTTAAAGACGATGTTGACCCGTTCGATATCCATCCCTCGGCCAAAGAGGTTGGTGGCCACCAGGATGCGACGCTGAAAGTCCTTGAACTGCTGGTATCGCGAGAGCCTGTAGGGTTCAGCGTATTAGAATGTTTCGTTAGAACGCAATTTCTCATTTAAACTCAAGCGCCAGGACAGTATGGCACGGAACGTAGTCACAGAACGACGTCTCAAAATAAAGTCAACTAAGATCAAAACACGGAGTCTCACCTCTCCTCCTGCGCCATACCGCGGTGAATGGCGATGGCAGGAAAGTTCTGTTCCACAAGCAGCTGGGACAGCGCCACACACCGCTGCACGGACTTGACGAAGATCACCACCTGGGCGCAAGCGGAAGATGGCGATAAACAGGATCCGTCCTCCCTGACCGGCTGCCCACCGAGCAGCCGATGTCAAACACTTCTCGAAAGTTCCTCTGAAACGCCGAATGACGCCTAACCAAAAATGAAGGCTACCTGATTGAACTCCAGCACATCCAACAAGTCAAAGAGTTTGCGGTTCTTCTCGCTGTCCTTCAGCTTACAGTAGTACTGCTGCAAGCCATGAAGGGTCAGCTTGGTCTCATCATCCACAAACACCTCCATGGGNNNNGGGGGGGGGGGGGACATGAGACAAGGTCACACCCCCCCAGAAGCATGATCAAGCTTCCTGAGAAGGACACACCCAGAAGCTGCCTTCATACTCACGTCCTGCATGAATTTGCGACACACTGGCCGGATCTCCTTGCTCAGGGTGGCGCTGAACATCATGCACTGTTTCTCGTGCGGCGTCAGTCTGAAGATGTCCTGCACGTCACGCCTCATATCTGAAGTAAGGAAAAGACAACAGTGGAACAGTAATCACACAGGACTGCATGAGAATTTACCAGTAACCACAGCAGGCAAGAATTTCAGATTGAAACGCACTGGATTCATGACCCTTGAAATCAACCTCATTTCCAAAAGTGCCACCCTTCTGATGAGGCGTAAGAATTGAGGTCCTGACTCTCAGGTCATAAATGATCCCTGGGCATCTTTTGAAAGAGTAGAGGGGGTAACGCCATGTCCCGGCCAAAACTGCCCACTGTGGCCCTGTCAGATCTGGCCTCCTCATCATCCCCTGAATCTAACTGGTGAATTCTCTCCTGCCCCTTCACCACAGTGTAGTGAGCATACTGGGGCAGAATGGCTGCCGTCGCATCACCCGGGGGGGGGTGCGACACCACGGTGGTGGTGCAAGTGGCTCCCCACTGGTTCTGTGAAGCGCTTTGGATGTTTGAACAAGCCGACTTTCATTCATTCAAGTTTAAGCTAAGCTTTGCAAGCTATCAACAAGAAAACAAGAAAAATTTACATCAGGTGCAATAAATTTACACTCACCCAACTGCTCCAGCATCTTGTCACACTCATCCAGAACAAAGTGCTTGACGTTCTTGAGGCTGAGGGTCTTGTTACGGATGAGGGCGAGGATCCGCCCGGGGGTGCCCACCACGATGTGCGGACAGTTCTTCTTCAGCACCTCTTCATCCTTCTTGATGGACAAGCCGCCGAAAAACACCGCCACCTTCACGGTGGGCATGTACTTGGAGAAGCGCTCGTACTCTTTGCTGATCTGGAATGCCAACTCGCGCGTGTGGCACATGACCAGCACAGATACCTGCAGGGGTCAGCGATGGAGCAAGACCACCAGATTAATAAGGAAATAAGACTTGTGCCACTAGGTGGCAGCAGGTCAAATCTGCAGGTAGGAAAGTCAGTCTCTCAAGTAAATACTCATAGTAAATACAGGAGTGGAACCTCATGGAACCTCGGGCTGCTTATTACGCTTCTCCTTTGACAGCATTCAAACAACAGGAAGTCGCATAATCCTACTTAGCTTCAAAAATCACACCATGATAGGGTGGCAGCAAATATAATGAACTGACTGGGTATAGTTTGGGCACCAACCTGTCCGTCCACGGGTTCTATCTGCTGCAGTGTTGCAAGCACGAACACAGCGGTCTTCCCCATGCCAGACTTGGCCTGGCACAGGATGTCCATGCCCAGGATGGCTTGTGGAATGCATTCATGTTGGACTGAACGAAAAAGGAGGGAGCAGAGAAACAATTAAGCCACCTACACACATGGAGCACCACACTGGAACAATATTAAAATCGCTGTCACGTTATGCAAATAAATATAATGAGTTACATAAGAACTATACAAACGAGAGGATGCCATTCGGCCCATCAAGCTCGCTTGGAGAGAACTTAAGAGCTCAGAGTTGTTAAAATCTTATCTAGCTCTGATTTAAAGGAATCCACGGATTCTGCTTGCACTACGTTATCAGGA